>JAMKCH010045850.1:0-12469 GCA_023653785.1 Ophioderma brevispina | reverse complement strand
GGAGTTCCCCCTTCACGACCTTTGCCCCCATTGTCGAGCACAACTGTTTTGTGAAGGTCTTAAGCTGTTTCGTATGTATGGCGTCACGTGACCATGCAATGATGCATATAGCAACATCTCTAGTTTTTGAAAGATTGACCTTTTGGCCTATAACGTGACCCCTGGGTCACGAATATTGTCAACTGTATTGTTCTGTATTTACGATCTCATGGGGAATTATGTCCTGTCAAATATTTCAGTTTTCTATCGAGCTTGTTTGTAATTTTGACCTTTGACCTTGAATTTGCCCTTTGGGGTCGAGACTATCATTGTTAAAGAAAAACCTCTTCTCCTTTAAAGTTACATCACTGTATTAATACCGGCCTTTATCTGTCCTCTATAGGCTGAGATAAATCCTTTTTGGTCTTATTTTTGTTGGCATTTTTTGCAAAATTGAACCTTTTTGACCCCTTAATGACTTTGACCCCGTAAAAAAAAACCTCGTGTACACACAAAAATGCATTGTTCCAACTCATTGACTGCTCATCATGTCCTAAGAGATGGGCTACACAGATTTTCTATTTGACCTTATTTTAAATTTTACACACAGTAAATAGTTTTGACCTCTGTGACCCCAGATGACCCCCTATTGACCTCTTGACCCATATTTTGTAGAAGGGGGCTCAAGCTAATCATATGCATTACTCACATGATCATGTTGCTTAATCTGTAGGAGTAGTGATTTGAAGTGTACGTAAATTTGAAGTTTTTTGACCTTTGACCCCTAAGCGGGTCAAATGATGAAGTCATAATTGACTTTTATCGACCTCATCCAGTCCTATAAGATGGTCTAAACGATTTTCTATTTGACCTTTTCTGAAAAATTTTACACACAGGAATATGTTTGGACCTCTGTGGACCCCAGATACTCCCATATTGACCTCTTGAACCCATCACCTTTTGTCAAGGGCTCAAGCTAATTCCTATGCTGACTCACACGATCAGGTGGCTTAATCTGTATGAGGAGTAGTGATTTCAATGTAACGTAATTTAAATATTTTGACCTTTGACCCCTAACCCTGTCAAGTGATGAAGTCATGATGCTTTTTTTTGTAGTGTTGATCAAGTCCTACAAGAATACAGTATTGTGTTTGAATTTGACTAAGTGTAGAATTTTTGCATGGTTAACGTTGTTGGCCCCTGTGACCCATCGTGACCTTTGACACCATCTGGTCATTTCCAAAGTTCTGTGTTGTCTTGTCCTTGTCACATTTTGGTCAATAGACATGTTGCATGTCTGAGCATTTAGCATGTTGACAGAAGCAAGAAGAAGAAGAAAAAAAAACCGGTACAAAGAAAACACAATCGAGATCCTCGACTGTGTAATAAAACCGTACCGAAGAAAAAACAGTCGAGTTCTCCCGACTGTGTAAGAACGCATCAAAAACAGAACAAGACGGCCTGAGGGCCGGCTTGTAAGAACCGACTCAAATACAAGACCTAGCCGTAGCTACGCACACGGCTAGGTAAAAATGAAACACTAATTAAAATGGCTCAAAAATATGTGCATGGCCTACCAGAAACTTTTGTTTTGCCTAACATTCTGGACTTTCTGCATAAATCAAAGACTGTAAGGCATATTTTAGACAAAGAAAGATTGAAATTTTGAAAATGCATGAAATTGAGAGTAATGTGTTGGATTAAAATGGTCATTGCAACGTATGGCAATTGAGTGCTGGCATTTTAGCTACTGTCCATTCATTAAGCTTAGACCTCGTTTCAATTAATATTAGACGAAGGTAGAGTGTCGGGAAAAAATCGTGAAAGAAAGTTTGTAATTCACGAAATCACCCAACAGGATTTTAAATTTCAAAACATATGGATGGAATTTTACCTCCAATCTATTAAAGTTGACCCTTTTCCCCTCAAAGTCACAAATGATCAGGCCCATTGTCCTGGTATCATTAACAAATGACGTGTGGTGTGGTCTTTGGTATTATACATACGAGGTAGGAAGCGACTATCGATGTAGCGATACCCACTGCAATCAATATCGGCGGACCAGTGACCTGCTCATATTGTGTCATCTTCTCTTAAAAGAACATAATTTGTATTTCTTTGAAAGTTTGAAGCGACAGATTTTTGTATAGACGATGTGCCATGTGACATCACCGCCGGGCAAGAAACAAAGCGCTGCCCGGCGGTATGCGTGAGCACCTGTAGGGCTTATGCTTTTAAAATTCACGCTCAATCAGTATAAATAGCCCATTGAATAGTGCTGTAGCTGTATGTGATGTCCTTCGCACCTCGATCACGTCAGTAGACCAGGTGCTAAGTTGCGTTTGTAAACATTGATGTCGCATCATCTATAAACACACCATGAATAACACAAAAGTTGATCAGGGCAATGATTGACTACATGCAAAATCCTTGGAATAAAATAGACGCTATTTATACATTACAAGCATTGTTGATGATATCGATCAATGTTTTCTACTGTCAAAGAGCGATGCAACATTTTACTTACACCTATCTTATAAATGGAACATTCCTGAAAAAGTTTATGCTCATTACGAATATTTGGCTGGTTCCGATTCCTTGTAGATTGATGGCCAAAAATCGCAGAAATTGAATAGAATTGGGTGTGAAGAAATACTTTTCAGCACGCACCTTCAAAATCTTGTTGGATAATTAGATGAATACCAACTTTTCTTTCACGATTTTCTCCCGACACTAATACCTTCTCTAATATTAATTAAAAACTGAGGGTCTAAGCTAATTGAATGGACAGTAGAAGGAAAACTGTTTGTCATGACAAAGCAGATGTATCTTTTGATGACATGTCACATTATTTATATATTGAGGTCATGCTATTGGTTTGAACATGTTTAATTTTTTTACTTTGAAATCAAGGTGACTGAGCTGGACAAAGGTGAACTGAAAACCAAGATAGACCTGGGGTGTAATTTTTATGTGCAAGCTAAAGTGTAAGTACCTGCCATCATTCAAATGTCATTAATTTCTGCAAAGATGTCAAATCCATTTGAATACTGCTGGATGTTATTTTTATTCATTGCACAGTGTTGTGTGTGGAATTTAGCCCCCCATATGGTGGGGCGTGTCATATTGTATTATAAGCCAATAATATTAAGATTAATCCATTCTATGGGCAGGTGTTTTAAAATAATTTAACAACTTGTTTTGCAATAAAGTACTTCTGAATTCAATGATGTTAAAGAGGCATTTTTATACAAAGGTTCATCCTCCCAAGTCCAAACTTACCTTTAAAATATTATTTCTGTGTCATCTGAACAATTGAAGGGAAGGGATTTGGAAAGATGTGACTACATTAAATAACATAGAAAAGAAAAATTTTGGCTGAAGGGGGTTTTGAACCAGTAACCTCTGATGATGAGTCCAGTTGTCTACCATCTGAGCTATTCAGCCATTGGACGGGGCTGATCCCTATTAATCAATATATCTTTGGTATGGTGTTGGCAGTCAGAAGCCATAACCTTGCATGCTGTGTAACTGAGGATCACACCCCCTTACCCCCGCCCCCCCAAAAAAAAAAATAGTTTGTCTCAAGCTTCTTTGGCTAAAAAGCAATGTGGCTGTATTTCCTTCTTTTTACAAAAATAAGCTATGTCCCTATGCAGTATTTGTTTTTACGCTACTTAACTTACTTACCCTCCGATTTTGCTCTCGCTGGTTGACAAAGAAGATACCATAGCTCGATGTCAGGAAAAACTGCTGTCCCGTGATCCATCTGCTTTAGCTAACTCATGTGCCCGTTTTGGTGACACATGCCCAACCTCTATGGATGGACCACGCCGCACTCGCACAATCATTGTGATCACAATGGCATAGAAAAAAATAAAAAACTATGCAGCAAAAATAGACCTCAATCCGCCAACGTCCACAAAAACATTTGTAAAAATGTGGAAATCAACATTATAAGCTTGTTGCTGTGCTAGTCTGGTCACAGTCTCTCTACGTAACACACAGTACAAGGAATGTGACCTCCTCTGTGGAATGTAGCTGATTAGGTGACAGGTTTTTGGAAGAGGTTTTCGGCTGGTTTCCAAATTTTTCTGAAAAAAATTTGGCCACCCCCCCTTTAGTGATTTTTATGTTGTCTCGAGGAAGAATTTTCGCAGACTTATCAATGCTTCCTCCACCAGTACTTGCATCCTTGATCCAATCCCTACTTGGTTATTGAAGGACCACATTGAGTGTTATTTATCCATCAATTACTCCTATCATGAATGTGTCTCTTACTCATCTGGTATTTTCCCTGAATCTCTGGGCAAAGCTGTTATATCTCCTATCATTAATAAATCTTCATCTTAAATCATGATGAAACTCAAAATTACCGACCTTATCCAATGTGTCGTTTATATCCAAACTCATTGAAAAGGTTGTAACTCAGCAAATACGAAATCGTATCATGACTGTAACTTGGGGAAATCTATCAATCGCCTTACAAAGCCAACACGAGTACTGAAACCACTCTCTTAAAAAAGGTAAAAGTGATGTGTTGAATGCCGTAGACAGGGAAAGTTGCCTCTTGCAGCTCTGGATCTGTCGGCGGGATTCGATACTATCTACCACGGTATCATGCTCAACGTTTACAGGATAGAATTGGTGTGTCTGAGAAAGAAGCATTAATGGGTTCATACATTCTTAAGTGTATAAGTAGTTGTGTAATTTATTGTTGGTTGGTTTCTAACTCAAGCCCTCTTGTATTTGGTGTTCCACAGGTTCTGTGATGGCCAATGAGTTTTTGTTAGTTACTACCCATGCCATTGGGGACATAATTCGTAACAATCTCATTTCATACCATATCTGATGATACCATTGTATGTTTCCTTTTGTTGTCCTAACATCCCTGGTGCTGCTGAGAAGTGGGGGCGTGTGAAAAAAACTTGAAGTCTGTATCCATGAACTTCAAACTGGATGAATTTCAAAAAACCAAATTGAACAGTGATAAAACAGAATTTTGCATTGCTGGATCCCACTATCGCCTTCAAAAGCCTCCCAATCTTGAACAAAATTGGTCAAAGCATCATAAACCATCCCAAATGTTCGTAACCAACCTCGTGGTCATTTTGACAGTCACATGTCTCTGAACAAAACAAGTGAAAACTCCAATTGTTTCCCCTCTGTCAACCCCGCTTCGCACATCAGAAGAATACAGCATCATTTGGATACGGACCTAAACACCATGTCTCCGGGCCCCTTATACTACGTTCCCCTGGACTAAACGGTAACAGGTCTTCCTATGGACTCAAGTCTCCCGCGAAGATCTCCGCCAGCTTCCTCCCCCTCAACCTAAAAGCAGCCAAGCTAATTTTCTCTGTTCCCTAAACGTAGTGATCCAAGACCTCTCATGAACAATCTTCATTGGCTTCCTGTTAGAAGCTGCAAATTCAATTCAAACTCTGTCTTCTTATGTTATAAATTGTCTGAGACTGACTCTGACCTTCCACAATACCTCATCGTTCAATTAGTCTAAGCCCAACACTTCCTTGGCCCTGTTCCAATATCTGCCCTGAAAACAGAACCTCTCCTTAACATCCCCATCGTGTAAGTTAACCTCTTGGATAAGTCCATACAGCTGCTGGACCGTCCATCTGGAACAGCTTACCGCGGAATAACTGTAAGCTTCAACTTTCAACACAATTTTAAAAAGATGCTGAAACTCACTTGTTTAAATTCCATAGTTAGCTTCATTTTGTCTCTGCATGGACTTTCTTCTAGTTTCTTCCACTGGCTGGTTATTAGTCATGTGTAGGTATGTAGTTGCTCTTTTTTTGTACATTTTATTCGTTGTGTCATTTAGATCAATTTTTTTGGATACGCCCTTTAAATCACCTTTATGTATGTCTGCTATGTAATGCTTTGTGTTAAGAAAAATTTCTGAGTAGCACTGAAATTTAAAAGAATTAGAGTGCAAATGGTCCCTGTTGGGTGCGGGGGGGGTGGAAAAGAAGAAAAAAAAACCAATTGCTGTCATGTAGTACTATGTGCTAACTCTAATTTTAATTAAAAGCAAATGTGCCCAGGAAGCTGAGACAACTATTAATTCTTTGGCCTCAATCCAGTTTATTAGGAAAATCTTGTAAACAGGTACTGCCTATTGCTATAACCAAAGTGTGACAATTTAACAGATTCCACACTGTGAACCATAACCATAACCATAAAGCATTTAACATTCCATTTAAATTGCTTTTTTTTTTTCATGCAGGCCTACTGCTCTATGATCTTTGTTCAAGTTGGCTTTGGGTTCTTTTGGATTTACGTGCTCCCAGAAGCACTCAATTTTTGACAAGAAAGTAAAACACCTCACAGAGTAAGTCTATTTAGTTATGGCCACAGATCATCAAAAGAAGGGTTAAAAAGTTTGATAAATGCCAAGCTTTTCATTGAATAGAGTCATTTTACATCCAGGTGTATAACAACATAGAGTACCTTAAACCCAGTTCAAAATCCACTAGGAGAATGTAATTGCTATTTAGGACTATGTACACAACCTTTCAGTGGGTACGCAGAGGATTGTGGGGAAACACAGCAGTCAGAAGAAACTGAATCTGTTTACTAGTTGCCTTGGCTTTGGTACAATAATTTTAACATGATTATGTCATGAAGAGTAAATAAAACAGATAAAAGTCAATTTTAATTGTTTTGCAGTTATTCTCTTACAAAAAATATATATTTAATGTCATAAAAATGTAATCATGGCAATGGTTTATTTCCTGTAATAAAGCTGGTGTTAACAGATCAAGATTCATCGTACTTATTTGCAATTCACATTTGCAGAGGTGAAGGTTGTGTACACACAATCAATACCATTAAACCAGATTGGATTAAGAATCCCTGTGATGCACACCTGTAGTCCAATATTGTTATTGTCATTCTAGCAGTAGCTGCATTGTGATTGGTCAAAAGTAAATGTTCTTAAAAAAACTAGCAGGGGGGGAGGCATATAGCCAGCCCGGTGGTTCAGATGGGAAAGTTCCCGGTAGTGTCCCGATCACAGGCAAAAATATCCTGGTTGCAGGGTAAAAGAATCCAAAAAAGGGCTGATTTAACATGAATATCTGTCTTTACTTCCCGATTTCCCCTTAAAAAAATGTCAGAGGGGACACTCTGCCCTCCTCTGCCCCCACCTGGCAATGCCACTGAGATGTTGTTAAAAAGATACATTGTGCATTCTTTAAAATGTGACAGAGAAAATGTAGAAGACCAGTGAATGAGTTTAAACAATCCCATAGTCAACCTTTCCATGGTTTTCCATATGCAGGTAGAGGCTGCATTGGAATGAGGGTGTTACATAACAATATATTCAACTCTTGCAAGGTCATTGGTTTTGTTTAGAGAGAATCGAACCTGAGCAAACCGTTGTGCAAGTGCTCCCAATCATATTGCTGCCACCCCCTGCGGGTTCGGGGTTAAGAATAGGCCCACTGTCCCCCCCTTACATGTCTTAAAAGGCGACTAAAGGGGCCCCCTTGCAGGTTCGGGGTTTTTTTTTTGAATATGGCCCCGCTGTCCCCCCCTTACATGTCCGTAAAAGGCGACTATCAAGGGCAACTCGCTGATTTTCTGAACAACGGTTGTATTTAACAATTTAGCATAAATTTGTATTTTCCGGTTGTTAAAAGTGTTAAAATATATGATATTTTGTATACTCGTATAAATAGTTTAAAATCGGTAACATGAAACATACCATTTATCATTACACATGTACAATAATAAGCCCATCTATTTAATCTGTAATATTTCCTTAATGTTTCAATACTGTATTGATTTATCTTGTTTTTAAGGGGATCTTGTGTTTATGTGTTCTATTGATTATTGATTATTATATTTTTTATTGAAATTTTTCTCTTGATACATGGATGGTGATGATTTGTCATCAGGTATGATGTTAACGTAAGTAATAGGTGGAATTGATCAGTGTATCATGTGAAGCTGTGTTTTTCTATGTGAATTGTTTATTCAATGTGGTTATCTTATGTGTGTTTTTATACATGGATGGGTGATGTCGGTCATCAGTGTAATGATGTGTTCTATTTACAATTGTTGTAAATCGAATTGAAATGAAGTTTTAATATTGTGTCTTTTTTTGTAGTTGAATGGTTTCTTTTCTCTTAATGACACGATATGACACATTGTGTTGAGTTGTTGTTAAATTTTTAATACTCACTCACTCACTCACTCACTCACTCCCTACTCACTCACTCACTACTCCACTAATCATCACCACTCACTGCCCTTCACTCACACCCTCCCTCACGCACTCACTCCCTCCCTCCCTCACTCCCTCCTCACTCACTCCCTCCTCACATCCCTCCTCACTCCGCTCACTACACGCATCACTCACTCTGCTGCCTGTTCAAGGCTCTCCAAGCAAAATTGTGAAACCGTGCAAAGAGCTAATTGCACTCTAATTGAAAATCACACGATGTCCTTGTAAAGTACGTTTCAGCATCCTGGCGATAGCAAGGCTCGCTGCTTGTCATATATTAAAAATAAAAATGTATCACCATAATCATGTTTTTTGCAGGCGGACCCCTTCAAGGCAAAGAGTTACGCCCTTTTGCCATGAAGGGCGAAATACATGATTACGGGGGGGTCACTCAACTTTTTTCAGGTATGGTGTGCCAGCCCCGATTTCCGAACTTGGGGGCTTGGGAAACTGATTTTTTCTCCAAAATAGGGGGGGCTGGGAACTGAATTATTTTGGAGAAATTTGCAAGCTTGTGAGCTGAAATTTGGCTAAAATTCACCTTCTGGGGGGGCCAAAATTTTTCGAAAAGTGGACCTTGAAGACTGATTATGCTTCCAACTGGGGGGTCCTTGGGAACTGGCTGGAGAACGCGAAAAGGGGTCTTAAGGGCCGGACATACCCGTACCACCTTTCATTTCAGTGTCCGCCCCAGCTCCCAGTGTCTTGCTGTCCACTAACACACAAAAGACCCTACCTATACTCTCTCTGGGAGAATTGCGTAGCAGCCATGGGGTAGGACACGTCTGCTCGATTTGGCTTGGGGAATTTCCAACGGTATATGGGGACCTTCTACGTGCATTTACTATTGCAGTCTCGTTCCCAGTACATTAAAAAATCATCGTTTTAAACCTTTGTTCAAAAAGATCTTAGTAATATCATGATAAATGAAGAAAAATTATTGACTTCAAAACCGTCGGGGTTAGTGGATTACCCCGCTGCAAAATAGTGTAATTTCCAATAACGTCCATTTAGATTTAATCTTCAAGACACAGTCCTAGTTTTTAGTCACGTGCTGTGTGTATCCGTTCGCTATGCTTAAGAGCGCCCTCATACCATGTACTGTTAAGTCTTTGAAACAGACTAGCACCTGGAAGTGGATGCCTTTTGAATTTGCAATGTTGCTGTTAGGTTGGCATGTCCTACCACCCCTGATAGCAGATTCCTCTGTGTGTTGTGTCATTTGTGTGTGTGTGTGTCTGATCCACAGTGTGGCATTGACTAAAAGGTGAACTTCTACCAGATCCCAATATCCAAATTTGACGGAACTTGGTATGTGGGTATTCGTGCATGCAAGTAATATCCATGCACTGTGTCAATCACAAGGTACATATTATGACTCATTTGCATATTTTGCTCTGATAGGCGCATTACTAAAAAAAATGTGAATTTCCTGCCAGAAATCCCAATGTCCAAATTTGATGCAAACTTGGTATGCAGGTATTGGTGCATGCAGGTAATACCTGTGCACGGTGTCATCACGATTTGCACATATTAGTGAATTCATTTGCAATATTTGCTCCCTGCCAGTTGGATCTTGCCATTTTAATCACTTGCAGTATTTTTTTTAGACATAATTTGTGCACTTTGATCTCAAACATTTATTTCAGTACAGTAAATAATTATGTAAATAAAGAGCAATGCAGTTTGGGATAAAGGCATCATCTATGCTGATGCAGGTTCTGGTTTAGCACAAACACAATTCATGAACTATTGACAAAACTTCACAACTTTTTGTGTAATCTGCAAAGAGGGCACATAGAAATTGCTTCGGTATGCCTGCGTTTGTCCGTCCGTCTGTCCATCTGTGGTCTGTTGACCCAAATGTTAACCCTAATATAATTGCCTGCGGTTTCCGCATGCACACATTTCAATGTACTACTTGCATACAGTGGACTTGGTGAGTGTACTGTTGTGACCTCATGACGTTGGGGACGACCTCATGTACCTTTGACCCCCATTCACAAACCGTGACATCGAAGGCACATGCGTTAGGTGAAGCTGTATTTTTTAATTCTAAATCATTGAGGTTAGAGAGTGATCCCCATCATATAAGTTTTTTTTTGTATGAATACTGAAATATGTACAATTTGTGATAAAGTTAACGCTTTTAATATAACCAGGACACATGTTTTGCTCAATTCATGGCCCAACCCACAATTAAAGCAATAACAGCACATTTTTTTCAAGAGCGTTCCCCAATTTTTTCAAAAAGATTTTGAGATTTTGCAACAGTTGCATTTGTAACTGGCTAGTGAAACTATACCTGTGAATGGTAAAGCTTTAGCATGTCTATGTCATCTGCACAAGAAGGAAAGTTTATTAATTAGGATAATTAATCTTGGAAGAGTCCAGATAATAATTGTCTGCCAATTATGAAATCAGCAGGGAAATATCGCCATGTATGTTCTTCGCTCACCTTTGTTGTTCCGTTGGTTCAAGCAGTCAAGTTAGAGGTCATTTTTGTGAGGTGTGCTATTTTCACAATGGACGGACAGAGGTTTTGGGCCTTTTCATTTCCGCTGTTAAATTACATTGGGATCCCAATTGAAATTACAAAATTGCTCTTTATGAAAAATATGGCACTTTTGACATTACCATTTGCAGGTAAGTTTACTAGAGATTTTACGCAACACAACTGTTTGGAAAATGGGGTCATTCAAAAATATGCTGTTGTTATTGCTTTAAAGGCATTGATAAACGCCCATACTAATACGGGATTTCTAGATTCATATGTTGGCGTTCGTGACGCACTCCCGATGCTCTACTAATTCTCGTTTCATAATGCAAGTTTACCCTCACACGCGTTTAATATATCCATGCACAACACTGGTATGAGATTACTGTGAGGCATTATAGAGGGCCGCCAGCAGTTTCTTTCTCCCTCGGCGTACCGGCCTTTAAAGCTCTCAAATTGCTTGTTTTTTTGCATTGAGGAAGGTTGTCACTGTCACCTGCCAGTGGCTTAGAATTGAAGGGAGCCATCTATAGAAGTAGCTGGATGGCTGCCTTTTAATTTTAGTAATGTCCAATTCTAGCTGGATTACACTTACCGAGTGCAGTGTAGTAATAGAGCTTAGTAGTGGGAAAAATCAGCTTTTGTGTAAATGTGGTTATCAAGTATATGACTAGATTGTTTAAAGGTTGTGTTATTGGTTGTTTATGTCATCTTTATCCTGGGTTCACATTCCGAGGAAAATTAGGCTATCCCTCTGTTCTTTTCCATGTGGCCCAGCAAATACCACATTAACAAGACATATCAATTAAAAAAATAAACGACTCATTACCGAATTGTACATATAATAGCTTAAATTACAAGATAAAAATATTTTCAAATACAATGCCACAGCATAATATATCACAATTGCACAATAAGAAATGAAAAGTTAAATTAAAATAACAATTTAGAAATTTGCATAACGATTAAAAACACATACGTTATCTTGAGGGGGAAAAAAATCTACATCAAGTCAAAGTTAAATGTTTACAAATTACTAAACCGAATATATTACATTTGCCAACACTTGCACATAACGCAATGGGTAAAATTATTATATATTTTATATATTTTCGCATGAAAATTTCCCAAACTATGCTTACCGATCTATGGCAACATTAGATTACATAGTGATCAATACTACTAGTTAAATTGTTTTGCATGTCAATACTTGTTGTGAAATGGATACATTAGGCTGGCAGTGGAATGTGTTACTGTATTACTTACTTTGGTCCGTTTACAGCCCCCCTGTATTTTGGAAAGACCGCCTAACCCCAAATTCGAGAGTCGGGTCTTATATTGGTTCTACGTTTCCAAAGTACTGGACCGGTGCGAATTTTGGTGGGCTTTCCCATAACCAAAAGTAAATGAATGGATAAAGCTACTGGAACCATCCCTGCCAGACATTTGTAAACCGACAACCACTTATGTGATAGTCTCTCTGCCTTTGCCAAAGGTTCCCGCCCCTTTAAAGGCGAAGTTAATTGGGATCTTGTTCTGACAGACCCCTAAGAATACTCGTGCTGTCGAATCTGTAGTCGCTCTATCCTATCATTTCAGGCTTTACTCTTACAATTCCCCCAAACAATATCGCAATATCCATCCTTGGAAGTATGAGGGATTTGTGAATAGTAGTGAGACTTTCAGTTTGTAAGATATTTTCTAATTCTTTAAAGAAAACCAATATATTTGTCTACAGT
>JAMKCH010045849.1:0-12035 GCA_023653785.1 Ophioderma brevispina | reverse complement strand
ACCATCAAAACCCAGTTTTGTTTCCCACGGTACTTGATGGGGTTAATGTGCACGGCCAGGCGCTCATATCAGTAAGAACACTATACACATAAATTGGAACCAGTGCCTTATAGTATTTCTGTACCGCTTGCAATTTTTATGCTTTTACAGATTAAACATCCCCAATTGTTTATTTTAGAAGGTGTGGGCCTATATCAATGATTCTAGCAGAATCTAGACGAAGCAAACTCAATTCAATGCACGCGAGGATACACCCGAGAAAGTAATACATCAATATTATATAGAAGCTCGGAGAAACTGCGAGCATTGGAATAAATAAGATGAAAAATAGGCGTGAGAATTACCACTGGGCCACAGAGGACTGGTTTACGTTGTTACCAATGTGAACGCGCACTAAATGTAATTTTCGGTCTTTATTCAGCCCAGCGGCCGCTTTACACTCTGAAATAAAGTTTGGAACTCTGAATACGCACTAGGACACTTTGTCCCTTGTAGGCTGTAGTCTGTTGGGGGGGGGCACTCAACTTTTTTCAGGTAGATGTGCGCCCCGATTTCCGAACTTGGGACTTGTGAACGATTTTGTCTCCGAAAGTAGGGGCGTGGGGACTGAAATTTTAAGAAATTTGCAGCTTGGGAGTCCCCGAAATTTGGGCTAAAATTCGGCTTCTTGAGGCCAGATTTTCTGAAAAGGTACCTTAAGAACTGAAACTGTGTGCTTCAACTGGGGGGCCTTGGGAACGGCTGGAGGGACGCGAAAGGGGTTGTTCAGTGCCGCAACATACCCTTACCATGCTTTCCAATGTCAGTGCCCCCCCCCCGGTTTGATGTCTGTTATTGTTGTGAAAAGGGTACTTGCCTTGAACTATCTGCATACTTTGATGGATTTAAACCAAACTTAGTCGTACATGCAACTGTATCCCGCATTTGCTGATAGGGCACGTGTCACATCCTAAGGTCAAAGGTCACATACTAAGGTCAAAGGTACATGGAGTCAAGTTTTGTAGATAGGCTGAAAAATTTAAAATTGACCTAAATTTGAAAAGTTTAAGTTCAATTGGAACCAACTTGAATCATAGGTGCAACATTGGTTCCGACTCATTGTTAATGAGGTCAAAGGTCCATCCCAAGGTCAAAGGTCATCTCATCTTATCTCATTATGTCATTATGTCGGGGTTTTTCCCCCGGCTTGCTAAAAACCCCCTTTTTGGGTGCAATTATTTTAATGTAATTGTCAATTGACAGGTTTCCGCTCCTTTTCATCCAAAACAAACCTCCACCGGGTATAGGTAGGATATGAAAACATGAATGTGTAAGTCCCATTGGCTTACTATGTAAAATGAATACTGATTGACCAAATAAGGCAGTTTTTGCTTCCAGTCATCCAAGCAACCCTCTCCTTTCAGTTTATCCCCCAATTTCAAAGGATAAATGATAACCCCGGCATCAAAAGGATCTCATCTGAAACTGAAGGAGGTGATTAATATCCCATCATAATTAGGCCGACTTTCACAATAATTTGAGTTAGGTGTCTTTACGACTACTTTAGCAGTCACGCAAGGTGTTTTTATCCCCAAAATACACTTGTATAACACTTCTTATATTGGTACTCTTTCTAGTGGTAAAATTTTAATCGTTTTGGATGTTAAAAAGGAAAAAGCCTTCCAGCTTATTAAACTTTACTCACTTGGAGTCTAAAGCTTTACTGTCTAAAGTTGCATATTTTATCAACATGGATTAAAATTTTACTTAACCCTGCTGATTAAAATTTAATCACACAGGAAAGGGTGTTCCTTCTTTACCCACAGTCAGGGTAAACTTACTCATTTCCTGGTGATAAAAATTTACTCACCCTGTTGATTAAAATGTACTCATCTATTGAGTAAGACTTCGAATCACCAGCAGAGCAAAAAAACTTTTCCTCAACCAGTAATTGGTAGTTTACTCCGCATGGATTCCATTTTTTAACTCAACCCGCAGGCGCCTGTTTGAAATAAAAATACACCTGAATGACACAGACCTACAGAGCAATTTTCAGTTGAAATCTTATTTATGAATCTTTTTAATTGGATTCATGTAGAATGTATAACTAATATAGACAAAAGCACCATCACAGTAGTAATGCATTTGACTCACACTGCGAAGGTCTTGACATGAGATGTGAAAAACTCATCACATCCTAGACAAAAGAATTGAAAGTAAAAATCTATAGAGTGCCACGGGGAAAATGCACATTATCAAGATGGCAGCCCAGTTACCCTTATATCACATTTTGTTAATTTTTTCTGGTTAGTCTGATTTTGAATAGGGTTGTGTATATTTGAGGTCAACAATCCATTTCGGGAATTTGCATTGAATTTTAACTTTTTCATTTTCTTTAAAATTTGACAGTTATGTGATGTAGCTTTACAACATACACGGATTACGTGCAAACATACAAATACATTTTTGGCAAATATCCTTTAAAGAGGACTATATGATTTACTCAGAATTTACCGTAGCAATAAATGCACCAACTGCGATATTCTAAAGAGTGCTTCCATTGAAACGCACTGTCAACAAACTTTTGGTTACTGTTTTCAATAAGGCAACTCGGATTTACGTGATGCGTAAAATATGTCCCCGCCGAATGTCGTGATCGCTAACATGTGATAAATGCAATGATTAAACTACAATGTATAAAGTCTACAATATGAACCCCGCCCGTCCCCCTCCCCGACACCGCACCCCTCCTCGGCACCCCACCCTCGCCGAGACACCCCTCCCCAACACCCCAACCCTCCCCGACTCCCCAACACCCCAACCCTCCCCTGACACCCCACCCCTCCCCTTGCATATCCAATGTACCATTTCAGCGATACAGCAATTATGCAATAGACCAATTGCATAAAGAAATGCCCCTTGACTCAATTATGATTCACACAAGATGGCAGAGTGGTCTTTCAGATAGCGAAGGAATTTTGTATATCCGATGTACAATTTTAGCGATACAGCAATTATGCATATTTAATTTGCTCATTTGCATGTACCTGAGCCGCATATCACACGCTTTCAAATGGCAAAGAAGATGCGCACCATGATAAATTTTCATGCAGTGAAGGATTTTGCGTTATCCGATGTAGACAGACAACGGATGAAATAACGCTGCTTGCTCATTTCATATCCCGTTCGACTCGTTCAATGGGGACAATAAAGCACTCATTGTCATATTGACTTTATGCCCTGACTTACAATTCAAGGTATAAAGATCAACTATCTTGATTAAATCACGTTTTCTAGTCTTTTCGTTACACACTGAAATTGTGAACGTTACGACCTTTAGAAACCAGGGGCTTATGCAGATGCGGTGATCATGTGAGCGTCGCCCATGCCAGCTGTGTTCGGAAAATGTGGACCAGAGATCGTAGACCCTACGGGAAGACGGTTCCTTAATCAAAGTCCACTCGAATCGATTAGAGTGATCCGCCCACGTGTCCAAATAATTCAAAATTTCATAAGGAGGTCCTCAAAGGGAAGGATAATTCTGTAGAATGTTGGCCATATTTTTTTTTCCAAATGCGAAATGCCACAAAAGGAAAAAACCCAAACGGCTCACAAACTTGAAGATGAATCTCCATTCAATTAACATTATAAATTATCCATAGGGACAGTAAAGACTTAAACATAATTAGATTTTGTCTTTGTTTTCCAGCATTATAACTTGCAGTGTATGCATTGTAAATAGGCGCCAGTGGCGGAGCCAGACAATTTTTCTGGGGGGGGGGGAATGATTATTTTTGTTTTTTCTTTTTTTTTTGGGGGGGGGCAAAAGCAGGGCTTCAAAATAAGGACTTCAGATCCAGAGCAATTTTTGGGTTTTAACATTTTTATTTTTTTTTTTTTTTTTTTAAGTAAACATTTTTGTTATCAAACACAGGGGCATTTTGCCTTTTAAGCAGGGTTATTTTCCCCCTTGCCCCTGCAATTCAAGCCTTGGGCACAAGTGAACTTCTGGGGGGGAGCCAAAGTATCAAATATTTTTTTTTTTTTTAAGTTTTTTGTATTTTTCAGATTTTTTTTCCCAAAATTAGTGTTTTGGGGCCCCAAATCCTTCCAAAATCCCTCATTTTTCTTTCGGGGGGTCGGGGGGGGGGGTGGGGGGAGAACTTAGGTTCCCGGAAAAAAATTTGGGCCCCCCATGCGCCGCCACTGAATGTACGCATACTACTACCAAGTACTGTAAGATATATCAGGGCCTCAGTCCAGTGACCCAGGGTCACTTGGTGACCCTGATGAATTAGAAGTCTTTACCAAAACACACACTGGACATGCGCTTTTAATTATCGCGTACGACTGATGAATTCTCATGTTTCACGGCCAAACATCAGAGGTGTCAGGTGACCTCGGAACTGTAAATTGCAAATATTGACGCTTAATAACCAGGGAATCTGCACTTTCACATAGCTTTGGTTGTTATTGTATGCTGTCAGTAGTCTAGCTTCGCATTAGATAGTAAGGTATGATGAACTAGTGTCATTTCTGTAAATACCTATCAGTTTGGAAATCTCTTGAATTGGCCCTGTATGTTCAGCAAGATTATAACAAGTTACCCAAAACATATGTTAATTTCAAAATTTGAGGGAAATTTAGATTTCACACCTCATACTTAACCACCAACACCACTGCCATGCTTTGCTAGAATTAATGACAGTGGGCCACATACCTAATTTGACCCTCAAAAAAGCGTGGATTTGCCTAAAATGGCCGCCAATTTTCAGTAGATATCATTGTAGGGTTCAGCTTAAAGGGACATAATGGCATAAAAAAGAACAAATGAAAAGGACCCTTACTGAAATCACTTCGCACTTTGAAAACAATTGGAGGTGACATTCTGTAAAACAACAGTTAAACGGAAGAAGTTCGGGGGGGGGGGGGGGGCAGTCGTGGCAATTCTGAAAAAGGATCTGACCATTACGCAGCCATGCCAAACTTGGGGGGGAAAAGCATGCTGTGGCAGTTATTGTGGCAATTTCTGGAACAGAAAAGCAAGGCGTTCACATCCTTGACAGAATTACAGTGATCTAGCATGTTTTGCGACCACCAATTCAAAAAGGCATTCAGGGACCGGGGGATTCAGGCATTGTAATTTAGGGCTTGAGTAAGATATTGATCTGGCAAGTGAAATGATTAGCGTGGATTAGCACATAATATAACAATGGTCTGTGAGCTGATGAACAACATGCTTTTGCAGTTGGTAAATGCTGGCTGTAATGTCAGGCATCCTTGTTCCAGACATTGCCACAAATAGAGGTATGCACTTTAGGCTATTTAATCCTAGCAACGCCATTACGTAATCCTTAGTTACGTGCCTTCGCCCGAATGGCCGCCATCGTGGAGGACCAACCAACATGTGTTTACAATTGAGTGTTACACAATATATAAAGTATAGGCCCCTCCTATAAGTGCGATTAACGGAATTTTCGTGAAATTGCACTGTAATACGATCTGTTTTCAATATAAAGTATTTTAAAAAAACAATAGCAGGAGTTCGTACCCCACAAACTTGTTAATTCATTATGGAAAATTTAATAGACCTTATACACCGCTGAAAGTGCCGTGTCTATGTGGCTTTACTCGGCACTCGACAGTGCGCAGCTAGGCTACCTCCGGGGGCTACCTCCAGTGTTATCCCAGGTGTCTCCAAATGCGCTGCTCGGCCATCGTAGAGTAGATAAGTGGGTATTACGCAAGAGGTGTTAATGGCTGATGACGCAGTATTGCATACCCTCTTTCCACAACTTCTTCCTGTTCTTTAACAGAAGGGAAACATCCAAATTGTTTCAAACCGATGGAACTGGAAGTGAGTTCAGTAAGGGCCCTTTTCATTATGTCAATTTTTTGTTCATGGCATTATTATGTCTCCTTAAAGGAGCATATGTAAATCAAGAAGGTCCATCAACTCTAATTTAAATTTATCAGGCCGAATATATCTTTTTCGCAGGGAAAAAATGGCTGGTTGACTTTATTTCATAGTCCGTGGCGGCGGTGATTGAATTTCAGGTGCCGATTTATCAACGGGCGGCATGGTCAACACTTGTAATTTCCATGATTGCAGGCTGACCGTATCGAGATCTTGAGAAAACCTTAGTATGTAAGGTACCAGTCACATGATAGCGAACAAATGAGAGTTTCTGAAGGCGTGAAGTCCTTTTGAAAAGGCATTTCCATTTTGTTCAATGAAGAGATTTTTTGATTTTTTTTACTGCCCATTTTGAATTGGTGCAAACAATTTTAATTTTATCCCTCTTATGTGGTTGTGTTGAGGTACCCCCATAAATGTTTGTTAAAAAATTGCAGTGGCAAGTGGTTTTCAGAGGGGGTCACATGGAACCCCAGTATATACTAACGCAAGAGTGAAAGACTTTATACACTTACAATGTAAGTGGTTTGTGAAAAGATTGCATTTCGTGATTCCAGTATCTTCTGTTTTTATCATGTCACTAGTATCCTTGAGAAAATATTATTCACAAACCTTTTGCTATGATGCCGACTTGCCGGTTTTGTTGTTATGAGGAAATGCCTTGTTTCCCAAAGCCCACTATGCTATAATTTCTGTCCGTTTACGGAACAGAAAATACAAATTTCAAAAAAATTTTTACAAAATATGACGAATTTGCACTAGGATTAGTACAACATGTATGGATTATTAAATTTTAAAGGGGGATGGCCCAATTTAAGGCTATGAAGTTTTTATCTTGCTAGATTGGCCTACACTTCACAACCCCATCTGTAAAGTTTGCGCCGAGATTTCAATCCGTTTTTGTGAGTCGAGAGCTAAAAACATATTTGTAAGCCCCAGAGAGGATAGAGGACGTATAAATTAAATATTGGTCGACCAAAATGGGGCACAATTTTCGCTCATAACTTCCCAAACCAAACATCCTTTGGCTCTAAGATTTCACAGGGTAGATGGAAAATTGTTTGTAGAGTTCTTGATACCAAATGTGACCAACTGACGGTAAAATCTAGGGCTTATGGAGAGACGAGGCTATTAGCGAATTCGGGCCATGGACCTTTTAAGGTTGATGGTTCAGATGATTATAAAAATCTACCAATTTTTTTTTTAGGTAATTGGGGGGGGTGTGAGGCGTGGATCACGAAATGCAGTTTAATTTACAAATTGACATTACTCCATGTTGTCAGAGCATGTGAATTGAGCACTCTGTATTGTGCGACATGTAATTGCCAATTTTTGGGGGGGGGGAACCCCAAAAAAAGGGTTTTATAAATTTACATTATATTCCAACGGGTTGGACAATTAGAGACCCTGGGTACCCCTAGGGACCATGAATGAATCATGCTTGTAGGGAAAAAACTGCAGAATTATGCAGTTTATTCCCTACAAGTCTGATGATTAATCAGGGTCCACTAAGTGGAAGAATTAATCAGGGTCACTAGTGACCAGGGTCGGCTAATTGTCACAACGACCTATTCCAACTAATTAAATACACTTTCTAACTACTTAAATAGTTGTCCCACCTGCTCTAAAACACATCAGCCTAAAACGGCCGATGCTCAATAGGAAGCAACACATAAGTGCTCCTGACGTACGAGAGTCAATTAGCCATTTGTTGCTTTTCAACTGTCGGATGTTTTCCCCGCCCAGAGGAGGAATAAACTTGCGGAAATCATTAACGGCAATAGAAATCATAGGGTGTTCTGCCGGGGAGGAAAACGTCCGAAAGTCAATCAGAAGCAAAGATTTTCAACGTCTTCTGCAAGGAAATCGGCCTAAAGTCAATCAAAAGCAATGACGTAATGTACGCGGGTGATGCAAAATTTGACCTGACAACATCTGTAATTCGGAGGGCCCAAACCAAAGTCGACATTGGGGGAACCCTGTGGGACTTTGGGTAGGCGGTTGGGTGCAGTGGTGGATACAAGATGGCAACGGTGGTAAATTCCATATTTCCGTGCGTGGACGTCTCAAAGTCAATCAGAAGGCAATTGTTTAAAATAGTTTTTGACGTCGAGAGTCAATTAGAATCAATAGGGCGGAGGCAACTTGATTTGCTTTTCACTGACTCTCGAACAGAAATAGGGCTAAAATACTGAAGGCGAACTTGATTTAAACGATGGTAAAGTATTCGCGACGAATGTTGTGGATCACCAAGAAGAAAAAAAAAAATTACATCAATCACCACCTTTAATTCAGCCTCCAGGGCAGATTTGTCCACAGAATTTGCGATTGTAGGGGAAAGTCTCAACCAGTGCACACCTTGTGATTGTGAAAGAAACACCTCTTACTGAAGGCAGCAGAACTTGAACGTGTGTGATACAAGCTCTTCCAGGAAAACAATCGATACCTATCTGGCACTTCTTAAGTCAGTGTAGCGTACAATGTCGAAGTTGAGAAGGACAGTGGAGCAGTTTGTCAGTTTCCAATAACTTTCCATGCGTATTACAATTTGCTCACCATTAGTTGCCCCTGAAATGACAAACAAAAAAAGGACACAGGATGTGAGAAAATGTTTGTATTTTCTTGAATTGTAACCTTACGTATATGCTCAATGGCTACAACACTTTGTACCAATGGCATGAAGTAGATCAGTAACAATGTTGGCTCATGCAATTGTTAATAATACACCATTTCAGACCAGTGGCGGCGACAGACTATTTGTGGGGAAAGCAGAGGGACAAACGTGAATTTTTTTTTGCCAAAAAGTGAAATTCTGGGAGCAAAATATCCCAAATGTGAAGATTTAAACCAAGTTTGGCCCCAAATCGCTTGATTTGTGCCAACGATATGGTTATTTTGCCCCAAATTGCTGATTTGCCTAAATTTGGTGCTTTTTGGCCCCAAATTTGCTAATTTTTGCCAAAACTCTGTCATTTTTTCTTTTGACCGGGGGGAGGGGAACAAATTGGGCGGGGGGGGGGGGGGAAGAAAAAAATTGGCGGGGGGGGGGGGGGAATCCCCATGCCACCCCTGCATCACCACTGTCATGACAAAATTAGAGTTGAAGGGGGTGACCCAACCGACTGCATCATTTCCCACTTCACCCCATCCCCATGAAATTTGTAGAATTTCACATCAAAGAAAGCTGAAGATTTTTGTTCATAATCCTTGAATTTTATACCTGAAATTCTGTTTTCTAGATGATATGACGTAAAAAAACTATTACGAAGAGTGGATTTCCAACGCGGCAAATTCATGCCCGAATTGTAATGGCACTTGGAATTGATTGTTATTGTTGTGGACCATCTGTAGCCCAAGAGCTTCCCATGCATTTTTTTTTTAAATACATCTGTACCTTGGTATGTACAATTCATACACAACTGGGTGAAATCAGGCAAAATTGCATGGCTTTGGCAGGCAAATAGAGTGATGGTACATGTATGTGCAAAAAATGAATTGGTGTAAAAATAAACAAGACATACCTTCACTTATTTCGATCAGATTCCCTGTCAAAATTCTTCACTCCTAAATCACTCTTCCAGTGAGGTTGCCCTGTGATTTACTTCAGCACACTATCATGATAATGGAAATCCACTGCTGGTACATCAAATTAGCTTTATCTGGAAAGAGCACCTCAGTCTTATTCCACCTGTATACATTGCAAGACAATATAAAATACACAGTGAGCTACATGAAATGTTACTCAACCAAAAAGTTTTGGGAAGCACACCACTAAATAAACTATAGGTGTAGCAGGTGGTATATCAGAGCCAAAACATTGTTGGCATCCGAAAATGTGACAGTTCCCTAATAACCTCGTCCCCAGAAGCCCCAGATTTTACCGGAAGTGGTCAACATTTTGGTACCAGAAGAAAGCTATTTTCTCATTTACCTTGTGATATCTTAGAGCCAAAGGATGTTTGGTTTGGAGGTTATGAGCGAAAATATGCCCCATTTTGTTCAATCAATATTAATTGTACACAGTACTCTATGGGGCTTACAAAATCACGTTTTTAGCTCTCGCATCAAAACGGATTGAAATATCGGCGCGAAACTTTACAGATGTGGTTTTGGAGTGAAGGCCAATCTATCAAGATGAAAACTCCATATCATTAAATCAGGCCATCCCCTTTAATAATATCAGTTAAAGGTAATTCATTTGTTTTATAAATTTCATAATTTGCACACCATTCAAATTTGACATGTCCCGTTATAGATATAATTCAAAATTTAGCACTTTCGTACAAAAATTTAGCTTTGCACAATCACATCTCTGCAAAGGGTGTGCAGTGATGATTTACCTGTCTGTTAATGCAGAATTTAATGAGCTTCAAATTGATACCTAACTTGGTTCATTTCAAGTATAGGAATAATTCCAAAAATACAAAAATGTTTCCCCTACCCCTTGATTTTTCCAGTGCGTGAAAAAATATTGTTGTTCAATAAAACTGGAATTACGAGAAAACTAAAATAGCTACTATATGCTTGAAAATTTAATCGATTATGCCCAATGCAAGGCCCTACATAGTTATGGAATTAACTTTATTACAACCTTGTCTAAAATTGGAGAATTTTTTTTTTTCAATTTGCGGAATCCAAATTTTACCTAAAATTGGTCGTTTCGATAACCTGCGAAAAAAAGAAAAGGGTGAGATTATTGAAAAGTTCATCGATTATGCCCAAGACATATTCCCACAAGAATATAAAATTACATTTTTTGTCACAGTCAAACTGCAAAATATTTGAGTAAATTCTTTTTTCAAAGCAAGATGCAATTTTCAGCAAGTTTCTATGGGATCTCGCATTGCGCAATTACCCCAGAAGCCCCCGGTATTTCGGAACGCATCCAACATTTTGCCCCATTTTTTATATATAAGATTTCGATTCTTACACAAAAATTTTAACCTCGACAAACATGTTTTGTTCATTGTGATAGCCACCCTTTCACCTTTTACAATTATTGGAAGTAAACCCCAAGTCGAATCTGAAACCATGTCATAATTACATTGCGTGTGTTTGGCTTGCCTGAGAAATTCTGACAGTGACTGTACATTCAACTATGCATCAATTACAGTCTGTTTAAAAATTTGTTGGACAGGAATGAACGCAAGTGTTCTGTAGCCTGGTGCTACATGAATCACAAGGAACTTCGGACCTCGTTTTACGATGCTTGGTCAAAGAGTGCGCCGAACCTTGTTTCACTAGTTAAGAGCCTGCTGAAGGTGTGCTTGTATCTTCTGTCCAAGTAATTTTTAATCCCACTGGCACTGAAGTGGCCAAAATAGATTTTTAATGCAAATTTAATGATACTGTCTTATTTTTAGCAAAGAGCCCAAGGTCTAGACTTAAGTTAAGTTAGAGGCTAGACCTTAGACTATACTTGGGCATATTTAGCATGCTAGCCCGGTGCTACTACTAGCCTACCTGTAGGCTAGTCTAGGAGTATGCCTTAGCATAAATTTGATAAAAAAGTTAAGACTAACTTAGGCTAGAGTGAGGTTAAGAGTAAGCTAGCCTAGAGGACATACCTCGGCCCAAGAGCCCAAGGTCGAGCTAAGTTAGTATGGCCTAGAGGCTAAACCTTAGACTAAGACTAAGTGTTAAGTGTAGGCATATTTAGCATGCTAGCCCGGTGCTACTGCTACAGTGCTAGCCTACCTGTACAGTGTAGGCTAGTCTAGGAGTATGCCTTAACATAAAAAAGTTACGCTAGGTTGTGGTTAAGAGTAGGCTAGCCTAGAGGACATACCTGGGCCCAACAAAGCCTAGCCTAGCCCTAGCCTAGCCTGGCTAGCAATAATTGCATGACTGAGTCAGTCATGGAGTCTGTCTGTCTAGACTTAGTGTGCCATGACACAGGGCTAGAATTTCGGCGAGAATCCAAGCATGCAAGAATCGATTCTCGCAAAGATTCTCGTAAACTGAATTGCGTGAATCAATGTTGATTCTCGTAAAGTTTAGTTAGAAATTAACATAGGAGCGAATCAGATGATTCTCGCAAAATTTGTTGTTGGGAATCAATTCAAGACTGATTCTCGCACTCAGCGACGAAATTCTACCCCTGATGACATGCCCAAATCTATTAAAATGTCACAAAATA
>JAMKCH010045848.1:0-22409 GCA_023653785.1 Ophioderma brevispina | reverse complement strand
TCCCCCGCAATATCCATATTCTATAATTTAAGGACAAACACATCAAGGAATTTTAGCAGTATAAAAGGGCATTTTATGCTGCCCCGATGCTGATGAAGATAAATTTCGTTGTACACTCATTGCAATGGCACTGTCATGACCCATACAGACTGTGTGTGTGATTGTGATGACTGTTGGGACTAGCCTCGGGCGTGTGATTTCATCTTGAATTGACAACCTGACAGCACCTTCAAGTAGGGTTACACATAAATCAAAGAATTCATTCTTACCTTGAAAAACCGTTGCTAACTTTTCTAAACGCCAGTGTGAGCAATCGTCGGAACCATCACCACTGCCGGCCACGGTTATTCCCCCGCGGTATTCCCCATTTTTCAAATGTAGGAGATGACCTTGATGACGCGCGTGACGCGAATTTTAATCCCCGGGAGTAAAATTTAACTCGTATCAGGTCAAAAGGTCAAAGATTAACAGGTTTGAGTAAAGTTTGGCGCTTGATCAACGGGCCGATTCAATCTTTTACTCCCCAAAGAGTAAAAATTGCTCAACTTTTAATCACCTTTTTACACCCTCGATCCTTTTTTTACTCCCAAATTTACAGTGTAGTACTATCGGGAGGCCCCCGCTTTGGCGCGGCTCCCCTAGCTGAGGTAACGGGAGCGATCATTGAAACGGGAGCGATCACTGAAACGGGATCATCTGAAAAGACAAGCGATCACTGAAACAAATACGACTCCTCAAATTCCTGTATATAAAGTTCCGTCTTACGCGTCATCCTGTAGCTATATGAATCCCTCCATCAAATTAAAACAAATCCCCGTTTTCTAAACTTATTTCACGTTTGCCATATAATATGACACGCTTGCGTGCTGTTCCAACTTTTGAATTTTAGTGGAATAGAATTAGTGTTTTTATTATGTTACGCTTGCTTCTCTTTCTTCTCTAGTTTTACTCTCATTTCTTCTCTCTCGATCACATCTTTGTCCGTCTCCCTCCTCCCTCCCCGCCTCCCTCCCTCCCTCCCTCCCATCCCTCCTCCCTCCATTCTCCATCCTCCCTCCCTCCTCCCTCCCTCCATGATCCATCCCTCCCTCCCGTGGCAACCACGTGCACCCTCTCCATCTTCTCCCTCCTCTCTACGGCGATTCTGTCTATTTTTGGCTTCCGAAGATACTTTTCCTCTCCTCTCTTCATTCCCCTCTCTTTGAAATTCCCCTTTTCTGTTTACTTTGAAATTCCTCTTTCTGTTTTGACCTCTGTTTTGAGTTTTAGTCTGTCCTCTCTGGCGGCTTCCTTCTTTTTAATATATCCCTCAACAGAGTCCCCACAACAAATACGTAATTCTCTTTAATTCCAGTCTCTCTCATCGACCCATCTCTCAGCTCCCCTCAAATTTGTTTTTTTCCTCTACAAATTCAATTTTCTGTCTCATTCGTTTCTCTCTCTCATTCCGTCTCTCTCATTCCGTCTCTCTCCCTCTCACTTTTCTCTCTCTCCTTTTTCTCTCTCTTCTGGCTCTCTTTCTCTTTCCTCTTTCGCTCACACATTACATTCCCCTCTGCCCTGGCTTTCTTTATTTCCTTCTCTTTTAGGTGGACTTTGAATCCGGCGGACCATAAAAACTTCTACCGGATTGGTTTTGTACATTCCCCCTCAATGTCAGGGTCGGACTCAGGAGCGATCGCGCAAGGGCGATCACGCGAATCATAATGCGCGCGCCGTGACATCACGAAGATGCTTCACATCGCGGATCCTGTGGGCGATCACCATAGCGTATAAGATACACGGAAACCATAGAGCTGGAATATTATATTTTACGTCATTGCAGGAAACCCATCTGCTGCGTAACGTGCTTTAACGCACAGATTTTTAAGGGCAAGGGACTTTGCATTTTGAACTCCGCACTTTATGGGGTCGAAAACGATGATAACTTCCCGCGGGTTTCGAACTCGAGTTTAAATCACAATTTTACACTTATTTTGAAACTTTTCTAGTAAAACTACCAAGATCATATCTTATGATGATTATGAATTATTACTGTATTCAAATTTGACTCTGAGCATTACTTTTTAAAATATTGTTTGGTGAAAGTTTTAGCCGTGCTCATTTTTTTTGACAAATCTTTGAGTTTAGTTTACATGCTATTGTTTCGCGAGGCAAAATGTCTAACGCTTTAACGTGCAAAATATTGATGAAGAATCTCAAAATAAAGGCATTTAATCTCCATCTTAAAATCTAAAATCCCAAGTGGGCACTTTTTCAGAAAGGAATAATTGACAAGGAAAATGACCATGCTTCCATCCCTCATGACATTGTAAACTGATTTGAATCATGTAAAAACATGTCTGCAGTGTTTATCGCGTTCAAAAACATTCGTGCGGGCCCCGGAAAAAAAAATGCGTGTCGCAAAGATGTCGCTGCGTCAAAGACTAAATTTGTTCCTTGCGCTACGCGATGCACTGCTAGCACGCACCGTGTTGAAAATACGCACAAACCGTGGATTATGAAATGGTTAACATATCCGGTGTGATTTTATCCGCTTCAAAATTCAGCATTTTTTTTTTTTTTTTTTTTTAAATTTAAAAAGGTTCTCTTTAAAATAATATCTCAGGGCCCCCTAATAAGTGCAATCGTTTTTAAGGGTGCTTTTTCCGATTTTTGTTGCAAAATTTATACCTCTAGGATTTTATTGCTATCCTAGGCCTGTATAAATTCATACGGTTAGTGAATTACGGTTTTACGTCATTAAAAATAGTTTTGTTTTTTTTGTTTTTTATTTGAGCTCTAGTCTATAGGTCTATAGGCCCTGATTGTATAAATTAAACATACTAATTCGAAATTAAGTTTCAAATTACTAAATAGGCTTATATTTTAGTATTTATGTGTAGCAGTTTGTGAACACCTCTGAAATGCCCCGTCGTGTTTACAAATAAGTTAACAAAATAGCCCTATAAAACCAGTCTTTTCATGATCCCTGCAACTACAAAATAGTATTAAACAGTAACCGATTTTTTACTTGGTTGGATATGGGGATTTTGTCATCATAAAAAAATATAACAAACATTGTGACAGTTGTCATATTATTCAACGTCACGTGAGAAATGCTTATAAACGCTCTATTTAGCTTGCAAATCTATGATGGTTACACTCTTAAAGATTTTTTAATCTTCTAGTGGTAAAATGTTAATCGTCTGGATGTTAAAAAGGGAACACCCTTCCAGCGCTTACACTTTACTCAAACCTGAAGACTACAGCTTTTAATCCTCTAAAGTGTAAAAATTTTAATCAACAGTGGAGGAAAATTTTTAATCAACAAGTGTAGTAAAAATTTTAATCAACATGAGTAAAATTTTAATCAACCCTGCTGATTAAAATTTTAATGCAACCCCTGCTGATTAAAAGTTTTATCCACCAGGAAGGGTTGTTTCCCTTTTTTTACTCACAGCAGGTTAAACTTTATCATTACTGTTGATAAAAATTTACTCATCTATTGAGTATCCTTTTAATCAACAGCAAGGCAAAAAACGTTTTACTCCCGTGTGTTAAGTTTACTCTGTCCATGGGGGGCCCTTTTTTTTTGAATTACCTGGCAGGCATTCCTGTTGAAATAAAAATACTCACATGAATGACCTGCACAAACCAACAAAAGAGCAATTTGCAGTTGGAAAGCTTATTTATTGAAACCTTTTTATTGGATGCATTGTAAAACAGACTCATATACGACAAACCGCACCAGTGGTTAATGCATTTGACTTCACAAAAACTCACCCTAGCTAGACCAAAGAATGGAAGTGGAAATCTAATATAGTGCCAGGGGGAAAATGCACATTATCCAAGAAGGCAGCCACGTTAACCTTGATTGCACTTTTTTTGTTGTTTTAAATAATCTGGTTAGTCTGAATTGTGAATGGTGTTTTATATTTTGAGGTCACAAATCCCTTTCTGGAAGTTGCATGAATTTAACTTTCCTTCTTTAAAATGGGCATTTTATGTATATGAGGGTTGCTTTTAAACACATTACGTGCAAACATCACACAAATGACAATTATTGCAATATCCTGTAAAGCGTACTATATGAGTATACGCAGAAGTTTAAAATCCTACATATCAAATAAACATGCCACCAACGTGTGATATTCCAATAGTGCCATCCCTTGAAATGCACAGGTCAACAACATTTGTACTGGTTTTCAACAAGGCGAACTCGTAAAATCGGATTTACGCGATGC
The DNA here is from genome assembly GCA_023653785.1 of Ophioderma brevispina. NCBI lineage: Eukaryota > Metazoa > Echinodermata > Ophiuroidea > Amphilepidida > Ophiodermatidae > Ophioderma > Ophioderma brevispina. Next base: position 18,183 of record JAMKCH010045848.1, on the reverse strand, counting down.
GTAAAAGATGTCCCCGCCAAATGTCTTTCTTTAAAAGTGAATTTTAAAAATTGACATGCTCTTAGGTGGACTTTGAATCCGGCGGACAATAAAAACTTCTACACCGGGATTGTTTTTGTACATTTCCCCCTCAATGTCAGTGGTCTTACAGGAGCGAGCTAGGCGTCACGGGCGATCACGCGAATCATACGCGCGCGCCGTGACATGCAAGACGATGCGTTCACAGCGCGGTCCTGTGCGATCACCATAAGTAACTAAGATACGAAGGAAACCATTAGAGCTGGCATATATATTTAAGTCATTGCAGGAAAACCATCTGCCTGAGTAACGTGGCTTTACGCACAGAATTTTTAAGGGGAAAGGGACTTTGAATTTTGAACTCCGCACTGTTGGCGGTCGCAACGATTGATAACTTCCCGCGGTTTAGAACTCGATTGTTTAAATCACAAAAATTTACACTTTTATTTGAAACTTTATCTAGTGAAAACTACACAAGATTTCATTTAGATTGATTAGAATTATTACATTGTATTCAAATTTTGACCTCGGAGATTTACTTTTTAAAATATTGTGGGGTGAACGTTTGAGCGTGGCTCATTTTTTTGACAAATCTTGAGTTGTTTACATTGCTATCGTTTCGCGAGGCAAATGTTACGCTTTACGTGCAAAATCAGTGATAGATCTCAAAATAAAGGCTTATCTCCATCTAAAAATAAAATCCCAAAGTGGGCCACTTTTTCCAGAAAGGAAATCATTTGACAAGGAAATGACATGCTTCACATGCCCTCCTGAACATCTGTAAACTGATTCGTAATCATGTAAAAACACGGTCTGCAGCGTTTATCGCGTTAAAAAACATTCGTGCGAGAAATGCGTGTCGCAAAGATGTCGCTGCGTCAAAGACTAAATTTCCTCATGCGCTACGCGATGCACTGCTAGCCCAGCAAAGTGTTGAAATACGCAAAAAAAACGGGGAATTATGAACATGGTGTACATATCCGGTGGGATTTTATCCGCTTCAAATTTCACGCATATGGGGGTTTAGTCAAAATTAAAAAGGGTTCTCTTTAAAATCAATTCTCTAGGCCCCTATAGTTAAATCTTAAAGGGTTCGCTTTCCGAGTTTTTGTTGGGCAAAATTATACCGTCTAGGATTAGTGCTATATAGGCCTGATAATAAATTACGGTTAGTGAATTACGGGTTACTGGTCATTTTAAAAATAGGTTTTGTTTTTTGTTTTTTTATTTGAGGTCTTAGTCATCAGGTCTATAGGGCCTATTTTTATAAATTAAACATACGAATTCGAAATTAAGGTTTAAAATTAAACATTTATAATAGGCTATATTTTAATTTATTTTGTGCAGTTGTGAACACTCCGGCAAAAGCCCCGTCCGTGTTACAAAAAGAAGTTATTTCAGAATCAGAATTATAGCAAATATATAAAACAAAGTCTTTTTCAATATCCCTGCAGACTACAAAATCGTATTAAACATAACATTTGTTACTTGGGGGAGATGGGATTTTGTTAAATCAGAAAAAAAATAAACAACACATTTGTGACAGTTGCAGTATTATTTCAACACGTACGTGAAGACAATTAGGCTTCTAAACGCTCTATTAGCTTGCAAAATCGATTGATGTACACTCTTAATATTTTTATTCTAGGGTAAAATTTAAATCGTTTGGATGTTCAAAAGGGAACAACCCTTCAAGCTTGATTAACTTGTACTCAACTGATTGACTCCTAAACTTTTAATCCTCTAAAGTGTAAAATTGTAATCAACGTGGGAGTAAAATTTAATTCAACAGTGGAGTAAAATTTAATCAAAACAGGGGAGTAAAATTTTAATCAACCCTGAATGATTAAAAGTTTAATCATCCCTGCTGATTAAAAGTTAAATCAACCAGGAAGGGTTGTTCCCTTTTTACTCCACCGCAGGTAAACTTTCATCATTTAAACTGTTGAGTAAAAATTTCCTCATCTAGTGAGTAATACTTTTAATCAACAGCAAAGCAAAAAAAGTTAACTCAACCGAGTGTTTGTTAAGTTTATGTGCAGGGGGGCCCTCTTTTTTTTGTATTACCTGGAGGCAGTTCCTGTTGAAATAAAAATACCTGAATGACAGCACAAACCACAGAGAATTTGCAGGTGGAATCGATTTATTGAACCTTTTTATTGGATGCATTGTAAAGAATTATATAACTCATATGTAGAAAAAAGCACCAGTGTATAATGCATTTGACTTCACATAAAACTCACCCTATCTAGACACAAAAAGAAGGAAGTGCGAACGAAATCTATAGAGTGCCAGGGGGGGAAAATGCACATGACCACAAGAAGCAGCCAAGTAATCCTTGTATGCACCCTTTTTTTGTCGTTTTAATAGGCGTTTAGTCTGAATGTGAATGGTGTTTTTTATTATTTGACGGTCAACAAATCATTCTGGAAGTTGCATGGTGGAATTTTAACTTCCATTTTCTTTAAAATGGGCATTATGTAATGAGGGGCTTAACCTTAGTGCAAACATCACAAATTGACAAATTAGTGCAAAATTCCTGTAAGTAAAGAGGACATTTGATTTACTCAAGAAGTTTAACCTACATATCAAATAAACAATGCACCAACTGTGATATGCCAAAGAGTCTCCATTGAAATGCACAGGTCAACAAAACAATTTGGTACTGGTTTTCAAACAAGGGCAGAACTCGGAGTTACGCGATGCGTAAAATAGTCCCCGCCTAAATGCTCTTTCTTTAAAGTGAATTTAAATTGACATTGGTAGCTTATAGCGTGGGACCCTTGTGGACCCTGATGAATTTTAGCAGTCTTTACAGAAAAAAGACAAGTGGACATGTGGGCGTATTCCATACCGGATGCTAATTCTCAGGGGTCACAGACAACCTAGCTCATCGGGGGAGGTGTCAAGGTGACTCGAAACTGTTAAATGGCAAACAAATGGAAGCTTAATAAAACCAATGAAAGATGCACTTCACAGAGCTTTGATTATTTATGTGCTGTCAGTAGTGCTTCGCGTAGATAGCAATGTATGACGACATTAGAGGCGAGTAATCAGGGGGGAGAAAAGAAAAAAAGGATACCCTTTTCAGACTATAATTTTGTCCTAACCATCCTTAGTTGATTGAGCTTTACTCACCCTAAAGCATTTTGACACCAAATTTTGTCAAAATAGGTCAACAAAAATGAGAAGGTGCCGCCCAACAAAAAAGGTGATTTAAGGGGGGGGGGGAAAATACAAAAAAGAAAAATATGTAAATTGTCAAATTACTGTAATTAAATGACATTTTAGCCATTTTGGGTATCTAAATCATGTTATTGAGGTCAAAGAATCCCTTTGTAAATGTTCCAGCAGTATCAGAGCTACCGCGTTCGTAAAAAAGGCCATTCGGTTTTAAAATTCGATAGGAGGGCGCTTTGCCCATTAAAAGGTACATTCACTTTATTATTTGCAATCATTGTAAAACTTATCCTTAGGTAATAATGGATCGTTATCCTCCTCCAGAAATTGAGCTCCTTTAAAATGAACGGTTTCGCTGTGCAGCCAGTTAATCGGAAACAAATCATTACCGGAGTACGCAATTTGGTGAAATCAGTTTGGGTGTAGGTCAACAAACTTTTTCACCCTATGTTTTCAATATCAGAGACCATGCCAAATTATAAAATTGGCACTGTGACCAAACGAAAAGAATATGGCTGAAAATTTCAGAATATACTTTAATATGTTGTCTTCAATTCTTACACAGATAAAATATTCTCAAAAGGGTAAGGCAGGGGCGTGGCCGGCAAAGGCCCTCGTGGCTTACTTGTAGGCCAAAATGGCAATGTTAATGGAAAACGAAAAATCGAAATCTCGAAATTCATCCCGCCCCAAAAAAGGGATTCCTTGGACCTCAAAAAACATAAAAAATTAAACCCTAACATGCTAAAATGTGACTGCCATTTTATCATTTTCAGGGACCCTCTTCAGACCCCCCCCCTCAAATTTGGATTTTTGGGCAGACCTTCTAATTTGTGGCGATTTTGACAAAATTGGTTGTCAAAATGCTCAAGGAGGACAAGCTGCATCAAATAAGAGTTAGGACAAAATGGATCTAAACATTTTATAGCCCACCCTAATGCCATTGTCAATTTCTGTAAAAGTACTCAAAAAGTTTGAAATCTCTTGAAATTGCCAATGGATGTATGTTCAGCAAGATTACAACTTTACAACGTTACTTAAAAAACCATGTATTTCAAGATTTGATTAATACCACAACCCTACTGCAAAGCATTGCATAGAATGCAGTGGGCCCATTGGCCCCTCAAAAAAATGGTTGGATTTGCCTAAAATGGCTGCAATTTCAGCTTGAATATGTTAGAGGTTTTGCCTTAAAGGGGAAATTCGTGATCCACAGCTCATTCCCCGAAACTTACCTAAAAAAAAAGTTGACCGATTTTTTAATGTCGAACCGTCAACATCAGTAAACCACGAGGTACCTAATCTTACGTTGCACATTTGGTCGACCTGTTCAGAAAATTCGTAATTATTTTGTCTTTTTCTGTCCGACATTTCTCAACGATATCTAGCGAAAAATAAACAGGAGGATGATGAATCACCACAAATGCACCTTTACAGGGGCATGTTAAATCAGAAGTGAGCAATCCATTATATATACTAATCTCTTTCTTCACAAATTTTTTAATGGCCCGACCCTGCAAGTTTAGTCTTATGAGGAAAGCTTGTTTCTTAGTCCCATAGGCCAACATATGCTGTAATTTGTCCGTTAAGGACAGGAAATACACCAAAAATTTCGGACTTTTTACAGATATGACCAAATATGCACGTAAAGATTAAGTACACATGTATACTAAAATTTAATGTTGGACAGTTCAGATGAATAAAAAATCTCAACTTTTTTAGTAGTGGGGGAGGGGCAAAGCTGTGGACAATGAAATGCCCCTTTAAATATTACAAATTACAATATTCATGTATCAGAGAATTTTGAATAAAGCACTCTGTATGTGCAACACTGTAATGCATGACCAAAAGGTTTTTACCAATTTCTACAATTAATTCCAAACTAAAAATATACTTTCTAAACTACCGATACTAAAATAGGGTCCCAAATACTAAAGTACATTAGCCTAAAAAGGGCCGGAGGAGAGTCAATACGAAGCAAACCACATAGTGTTCTGATGTATCTGAGAGGCTCAATTTAGAGTCATTCGTGTTCAATGCTGTCGGACCATTTTCCGCGCAGAGGAATAACTTGCGGAACATCATTAACGGCCGAACGGCAATAGAAATCATTGGGTGGTCTGCAAGGAACAAGGCCGAAAAGTCAATCAGAAGCAACTGATTTTCAATCGTCTTCTGCCAGGCAAAAGCCGGTATAAAGTCAATCAAAAGCCAAGACCGGAGGTTGCTCTACTTCCGGTGTGCAAATTTGACACTTGAACATCTGCTAAATTTGGGGCCCAACGTAAGTCGACATCGGGGGAACCCTGTGGGACTTCGGGTAGGCCCGGTACATGGTGGGTATAAGATGGCGACCTGGTAAATTCGTGTTTACGTGAATGGACGTCTCAAAGTCAATCAGAGCAATGTTTTTCAAAGTATTCTGCTGGGAAAGCGGCCGAAGTAAATAAGCAGAAAGCAGCAAGCAATGGGGAGTTTGCGGGGAACGACGGCCAAGAAGAGTCATTGCAGGTAAAATAAATAGTTCTGACGTTTGAGAGTCAATTAAAATCAATAGTCCTGAGCAACTTGATTGCTTTTCAATGACCCTCAGAAGATAGGGCTAAAATACTGCAAGGCGACGAGCTTGTAGTTGCACGATGCCAACGTATATCCTTCGTGGAATGTGGGATCAACCAAACGAACAAAAAAACACCAGATCAACACCTTAATTCAGCTTCAGACAGAATTATTGTCACAGAATTTGAGATTGTAGGCGCCCTTGCACAAAGCTAAATCTGTTGAATTGGATTTTGTTTGTCCTCCAAATCAACCAAGCATGAGAAGATTACACTACATGACCTGGTTCTCCTGAACATTTCAGTTATTTCTGCAGGTGATCCTTGTATTCTCTGCATTTTTTTTTGGGGGGGGGGGCACCTTTTTTTGGGTCTTCTTTGTTCTGGAGGCAGGTCTGGCCATATTAACCTTTTGACCTGCCGAGCAGTGCCATATAGGGGACCGGTTCAACTCAGTGCACACATTTGTGATGATGGATAGAACACCTCTTGAACTTGCAAAAACACTGGAGAGCCAGTTGATTTGTGCTACAAGCTCTTCTAGGTATTCCACTTGGAATATCCCAAAACAATCGTGCAGTGGCACTCGGAGACAGTGGAGCAGGTGTCAGTTTCCATGCGTTATTCAATTTCGCTCACACTAGTTTCCTGAAATGGGCAAAACAACAACTAGTACCGGATGTTGAGAAAAGGTTTGTATTTTCTTTAATTGTAAACTTTACGTATACATCTGCCTCCATGGTACACAACCCTATGTACCAAAAGTAGAGTCAGTAACAATCGTTAGCTCATGCCAATTAATAATAATGAACAGTTTCATGACCAGTGGTGATTTTGCCAGGCATTTTCTGTGAGGGAAACCGGAGGGACAAAGTGAAAATTGTTTTGGAGGAAAAAGTAAACTCTGGGAGGCAAAAATATTGTGAAGATTTGTAAACCAAATTTGGCCCAAATCGAAGATTTTTGCCAAAATTTGAGTGATTTTTGGCCCCAAAATTGACTTTGCATACTTTGGTGATATTGGCCCCTCCAAATCACTAATTGTGCCAAATATCTGTCATTTTTCATTTCCATCGGGGAGGGGGGGGGGAACAAACTGGGGGAGGAAGAAAAATTCGGAGAGGGGATTCCCCATGCCCCCCCCTGCACCACCACTGTAATGCCAATGAGTTGAAGATGGGTGACCCAATCCAAACCAATCGACGGCATCATGTTCCCACTTCACCTCAGAAAATTGTAAAATTGCACATCCAAGAAAGCTCATCATTATTTTTGCATAATGCTTGAATTTTATACCGAAACATTTACTTCTGTTTTAGATGATATGAGTGTAAAACTATTTTATTACGAAAACAGCAGTGGTATATCACCCCCGCAAAGACATGCCGAAATGTAATTGCATTGCCAATTGTTCTTATTGTGTAGCCAAGGGGGGAAAGGGGGGGGGGCTTTTTTGTTTCCCATGCATGTTTTAAATACATCTGGGCCTTGGCTTTGGCATGTACAATTCATGCACAAATGGTGAAATCTGGCCAAAATTGCAATAGTGTGCTGTGGTACATGAATAACATGTGCAAAAAAATGAATTGGCCCGTTAAAAAATAACACAAGGAACATACAAACTTCATTACACTTATTTCGTTCAGATTCCCTTGTAAAATTCTTCACTCCTAAACTAACTCTTTACAGTCGAGTTGCCCTGTGATTTCTGAATAATTCAGCACACTTCATAGGTCATGGTAATTCACTGCTGGTGCTGGTACATCAAATTAGCATTGATCTGGAAAGAGCACCTCAGTCCACCTGATAAAAATGCATGGACAATATAGATACACAGGTGAGCTCATGGAAATGTTACTCAACCAAAACGTTTTGGGAAGCACACCACTAAAAAAATAAACTAGATAGGTGTAGCAGACGGCATAGCAGAATGGCATCCGAAAATGTGACCCGTTCCTTATTAAATGGTGATAAAAATTAATCATAATGTTTGGATTGTTTTAACAAACCTTTTGAATGGCAAAGATGTTGTCTCTGCCCTTTTTTATAATTTCGAGGCGTTTTTGGAAAAACAACTTCTAGTAAATTTCAAAGTAGGCTTTTGCGATGTTGAAAACATTACAGTTATCTTCGAAATCATCCTATTATGAATTTTGTTTTTCCCCCTTGCTAGGCTTGAGTGGCTCTGGACCATGGTTAGGCATGACCACTAACTTCCCCCTCCTCCAGTAGATTGCTTCCCCCCCCTCGCTAGTTTTTCAAAAATTTACAAATTTTTTGGTAACTACGGCATCATCTTTTAAAATTGGACATAATCTTTGGTGCATAAGTTACAAATGTTCTGTGGAGTTCAATGCCATTTAAGTTTGCAGATTATTTTGAGATGTATAGTTCTAACTAAAAAGAAAAAATATTTTCTTGGAAGACTAGCATCTCTAGAGTCTGTAGAATAATGTCTTACCAATTTGTACCGATGCTACAATTTGTCGCCAAAAGTTTCATGCCAACATGTTACCAGGCTGCCAAATTTGGAAGCCCAATGTAGACACGAACAACAAAAAAGGTTAAGTTTCACCTGAAATTTATAATGTTAATGATGAGGGGGGATGGTCAATATGATCATCCCCCCCCAAGTTGATGATGATGCTGTTTATTGCGTTTTTGACCAAAAATAACCATCATAATTTTACCATTTTAGTTTAAAAAATGGTAAAATTTCTGCGCGCATTTGTTCTAATTAGAATCATATTTAACGAATGTTAGCTTCTAACTGGCAAAATTTTTAGTGCGCTTCGCGCGCTCATGTGCTAATAATGGAATCTTTTTCGGCAACCCTGTTTTTTCATTCATAAATTGTCCATCAACCCCATCCACCCCCCAATGTCAAAAGGAATTACGCCACTGCTAGTCCATGATCAATGCAGGACTACCCCCCCCCCCCCCCCCCCGGGACTGATGGTGGTTAAATTATGGCTGGGTTAGATCAAGGATTTCAAATTTTGACGATGTCCATTCAACACAAATTCGATTCTCGCAGGATTCCGCAGAATGCCATGTGAATTATAGTCTCCAAATTGTCCATTTTATATGTAAATTTGATTTTCGCAACCTGAAGATAGTTTGCATTGCAACCCCAAATATACGAGCAAATCGGAATGACGTTTTCATTATGGAACGCTCCCTCGTTGAAAAAAAAATTGGGCTGTTTCCGTTCGATTAAAGTTCGCTTTTACTAACAATATAATATGCACGCTCCACGTATCAAATCATGGGGCCCCAAATATTGGCGAGTTTTCCCGCGCATGTCGAGTTACACGCTGTGTATGAGTTTCCTCGCCATATGTCGAGTGTGCAGCGCGTTATATGTCGAGTTTACAACAAAGCGCTAATAATTTCCAGTTTGCCCTCTATAATACCTGTGTGGGTCCCACCAAAAAAAAACGCAACACTTAGTGGCAGGCGCATAGTTGGAAAACAAAAAGCAAGTGACTGCTTATTCTTTTTTTATAAGGTAAGATGGGACTGTTAGCTAATACTCCTGAAAAGTTCATAAAGGTAAGAGTCAATAGTTTTTACAGATATGACCCCAGAAATCAAGTAATCTGCAGGACCCATTTTAACCAGCAGTGAGGCGATATTAACCAAAATAATAAGGCACTGTTACGTTTTGCCCCCCGGACCTACCAAAAAAAATTGGAATCTCTAAGTCCAACCACCATTTTCCCTTTTTAAAAAGATAGGTGCTTTGCTTTGCAACCCAAATATTAAACATAGAATGTTCCATTGCTAATAACAGCTCTAAAACTGCTTTTAGCACACTAAAAGGTTGAATTGTCCCAAAATAAGAATGCATGGGGTAGAGAGCTATTAGAGCTATTCATTCCATCATCATTTGTTACGGGCATAAAGAGTTATCTTAACCAAATATTTAATGACAGAATGAATATACTGATATGTTATTGAGTTTTGTGTTGAACACATAGGTTTTACTTTCATAAGTTGAGAATGTAACAATTATTTTAGTAATAAGCAAGTTGAGCCCAAACGCATTTATCAATTTTAGTATGTGGAGTTTGTTCTAGGACTTAGTATAGTTTTATCCTTCTTGAAAAACATATTTTTATCACCAATAAATCATGGTTAATTTGTTTTATTATTATCAATTAAATAATACCTTATGTAAATGCGCCATTTGTTGACCAAGTAAAAGTTGTTCTGCTAACAAATTGGGCAAGGAAATGTTGATTGCAATCCATAGGTATTTTTGCCATTTCATTGCCAGTCTTGTGGTTAAACCAGCTCCTCATTTTGTAAAAGGGTTCTGCGGAGTTACTGATTGTTGGAGTCATATCTTAAAAACTATTGACTCTACTTATGAACTTTTCAGGATTATTAGCTAACAGTCCAATCTACCTTTACAACAAAGAAAAAAGTAGTCACATGCTTTTGTTCAAAACTTATGGCGCCTGCCACTAATTAGTTGTTGCGTTTTTTTTTGGGACAACCGGTACATCGAGTTTGCATCTTATATGGTGAGTTTGACATACATCATGTCCAGTTTAAAATCTCGACATGATTTTCTCAACATGAGGAAAACTCGACATGATTTTTTGGGGTGTATGTGTAAAAAAATTCATGTCGAGTTGCTCATGTTGAGAAAAAAATCAGTCGAGTGTGCTCATGTTGAGAAAAAAATCATGTTCGAGTTGCACATGTTGAGAAAAAATTCATGTCCAGTTTGCAACATGTTGAAAAAAAATCAGTCAGTTTATTAAAACTCGCATGATTTATCTGGACATGAGTTTTGGACATGATTTATGAAAATCGGCACATAGAGTTCAAACTGGATAGGCCAGCGCTGTAACTCGACATATAGCGGGGTAAGTAGGTAAATCGATATACAGCGCATGATGAAACTCGCCATTGATTGATACGGGGAGCGTGCCATAATAGTAACATGGGACTAACCTCAGACGAATTTGCATCCCTAACGATGGTTCCGGGATAAACTTCAATATTCAGCCCACCGCATCTTTCAACATGCAGTTTATTCATTAAGGCTGCGAATTCATAGGTGTGGCACAATATGCTTCCCAATGTCTGTGTGCCTTGATCGAGGAAACTCAATCTTCAGATAGCATAGGCTCGGCTCCTATCTGAAGATTTGGAGTGGTTAAGCCGCACATTTTTTGGGCGGAGTTTGCGTCAACATTTTTAGACGCACTGGTTTTGGCGCAATGGTCAGTGTTTTACCGTAAGCATACTGTAGATGTTGTTGACTAGATTTAAACGTGTGTTGTGCATCTTCTTTGGCAGTCGATCCCGGTTTTTTGTGGAAAATTTGGCATACTTCTCTTGAGAATGTCTGGGTCGCTGGTTTGTTTGTTATTATAAATGCGTGTATTACATTGGTATTACCAAATCCTCTTGGCCTTTTTTTTTTTTCCATACCATCATTCAATATGATGGACTGTTGCTATTTCGCACAGGAAGATAACTTCAAGGAAAATCTGGAATGTCGCCCTCATTTTTCAAAACGTGTGATATTTGGCAATTGAATACAGCATAGCTGTAGTAATACCCCACCTAAATTACTTTTTTTTTGAAAGGTTCAATAACAGCATCCAAAAAAACGGAACCAAAAATAACGAAGGTGTGCTCAGCCCTTTTAGCACCAATGAATGGTCCCACTTGTTATTTCTCAATCGAAGTAAGTCAACACATGTCAACCAGTTTTAATTTGAAGTTCTAATATCTGAAATTACCCATTTTTGTTGGTTAAATACTGAGGAATAAATATGATGGCTACACGCTTATAAAGAAAGTGTAGCATTCTACGGGATTATTGAAGCCGCAAACAGAATGACAAACCGTAAATGTGTGATACCAACATCTATTAAATATAGAGTTCTATTATGGGAACCAAGCAGATGCGATTGAATGTCAGACATCGTGTTTGATTGCTGCCTTGATCACCAAAACAGAATGCTACAATGTTTCAGTGCAATTCACCAAGATTGAAAGGAATTAATGTCCAAGAAGCCACTACGTAAGTTGTACAATGGTAGTAGAGAAAAAAAACAATTTAGGCTTGCGTTTTGACTGGGAAATTCAGTCATGGAGCGATTTCAGTACTGTTATGCAAATTATGTTTGATGAGGCCATGTGCTCCGTGCCCCTTCTACACTACAAGCCCTTCTAACCGTAAATGGGGTCTCATTTCCGGTTAGATATTTCGAACAAGTGTGCACATGACATGTATGGAATGTATAGCACGCTAGAGCGGACCAAAAAGGCCCAGTTTGCAATGCGAAGATGGCGATTTGTACAAGAGGGCGCGAGTTTGCAAGTTTGTAACGCTATGACGGTGAGGTTACAAGTTTGTAACGGGACTACGGGCGAGTTTGCAAGTTTGTGAAAAAACTCCCGTCATCACATTGCGAACAGCAAACCTTGCCGTCTTCGTGTTGCAAACTTGCAGCATCGCTACAAAGTTTGCAACTTTCCTGTCAATACAACATGCAAATCGTGCCGTCAACGTGTTACGAACTTGCAAACTCTCCGAGTCTTTACCGTTGTATAACTTTCAGTCATGTCGGTCACGAACTACATACAAACTCATCCGGCCGTCCATCACGTTATAACATGCAAACTCTCTCGCCGTCTTTGTAAACATTGCAAACTTGCAAACCCGCCGCATCGCGTTACGACCTTGCAAAACTCTCGCCGTCTTCTTGTTGGCAAACTTGCCCAACGTCGCCGTCATCGGTTGTTAACGGAACTTGCAACTCCTCAAACTCGCCGTCTTCGCTTTGCAAACTTGCAAACTTCCTGCGCCGTCATCGTGTTACGAACTTGCAAACCTCGCCGTCATCGCTTTACGACCTTGCAATCTCTCGCCGTCTTCGCATTAAAAACTTGCAAACTCGCCGTCATCCCATTACAAGCTTGCAAACTATCTCTTCGCCGTCATACGTCGTCTTTGCAATTGCCAAACTTGCAAACTCGCAATCATCACGTTAGAACTTGCAAACTCTCGCCGTTCATCGTGTTACGAACTTGCATCTCCTCGCCGTCAATCGATACAAACCTCAAACTCACCGTCAGTGCATTGCGTTACAAACTCTCCAACTTTGCCGTTTTCAACTTTGATGTTTTATGTTCACTCCATCATGCCATAACTGAGGCATAACAGAGAACCGCACAGGCAGGCCAAATTTTATGAACGTCCCTACCTGCCACTGTGCCAGGCTCGGATCTGGGGGATGAATTTAGTATCCTTGCCACCTTAAAACCGGCACCTTTAACATGCGGTTTTATTCCGTTAACGGTTGCGGCTAATTCGTAGTCCGGGCACTAAATTCTGTCCACATTTGTCACCCTCATTTTCTCTTAAAAATCCTGCAATATTACTCACAATATCCCCCCGCAATATTCCATAATGTAAGGAGAACACATGCAAGAATTTTTAGCAGTTAGAAGTGCATCGAGTCCCCCCCAAAAAATGTGGGGAAAAACAAAAAAATGTTTTTTTTTGTTTTTTTTTTTTAAATTTCGTGTACCCTCAATTGCAATGGCATGACCAGTGGGTTTGATGACTGTTTGGGACGAGCAAGTAGGGTTACACATAAATAAAAAGAATTCCATTCTTACCATGAAAAAACCGTTGCTAACTTTTCTAAACCCCAGTGTGAGCAGATACGTTCGGACCACCACGCCCACGGAACGTATTCCTTCCCCCTTTTCTTTTCAAATGTACGATAAGACCCTCGATGACGCGTGACCGCGACTTTACCCCCGGGGGTAAATTACTCGGATTCAGGTCAAAGAGGTCAAAGATTAAAGAGTTGAGTAAAGTTGGCTCTTTAATCAACGGCCGATCCAATGTTTTACTCCCAAAGAGTAAATAATTGCTCAACTTTTTTAACACTTTTTTAACACCTCCTTTTTTTTTTACTCCCAAAGTTACGTGTTATTGATCGTTAGTTTTATAACGTTTCTTCTTTCTTCGTTCTTTTTTTCCAAAATAAACCTATTATTATAAAGTATCGGGCTAACTAGACAAGTTATTTAGGAATATTTTGCGCAATCTCCCGTGTACACAATGTACAAAAAATCCGAATCAACGCTATCTGACACTGTGTGTACTTGGAGTTTCCTCCTACGGTCAGCGGTTATGATTGGTTGATAACTTCCTGGCGCCGTGAGATTTGGCCGAGTTTGCCAAGATTCAAACAATGACGGCGCTGTGTGCCATGACGAACGTAAAGGGTGTGCGTGAAAGTGATATCATCTTGATTTGGAGTCAACACATTTTGTATCCTGGAAATGACAGAATATTGGTGGCAGATTGTTACTCCCGGTGGTGCATTGGGGCGGGATCCAAGTCAACCCATCCCCTTTAAAAACTTCGCCTGATTTTTTTTAACCAAAACTTCTGGTCAATGATGGAGTACATCACAACGACATCGGATTGGTACGGATTCTGAAAATGGGTGGGTCCAATAACCGATTTTAATTACGTGCACCAAATTCACACCCGCCCTAAAATGAGAAAACACTTCCCGCACTAGGCTAGCGGACCATATCCAATAGCGTTTTACAAAGGTAACGGACCTGTCTAAAATTATTAAAAAAACAGTTCCACTGTGTTCTCGCGTCTAAGTATATGCAAATTTCTTGAAAATGAATTCAAGGTGCACTAGAGATTTTGGTGGTCCACCCATAATTGTGTCACATGTAGCGATTTCATACAGATAACACCCCCAATCATATTTCTAAACGCTTGTCTTTGTTTACAGAGCTGCCCGTGAAGTGAAAACAAAAGGCGATTTTCATTCTTTAATTTCAATATATAACTAGGCTGACTTTAAGTATTTGCCTCCTATAACAATAAGAAATATCACAATTTTGTAACCAAAGAAATATTTCCGCTTAAAGGCTGAACCCAGAGAGATTTCCCGAGGATGATGCCCCTCAATTTTCAAATAAATGTGCTTTTTGATGTATATAATGCGTGTCCATCTACTAATCATGTATGAAATAGATAAACTCAAATCGAAGTCCTTCATAGAGAAAATCACATCTTTGTTTAAAAATTTTGTTATACACATATCCTATGGCAATGTTATATACACATAAATGTTTACTGCATCAACACGAAAAATCAGATTCATCTCAAACTTTGGAATTGAGCATTCTAGGTGACTATCTTCAGTTCTAGTTGACTATTTTTAATTAATCTATTTAACAAATTATATTCTGAAATCTCTGAGTCAGACTTTAATCCTTTCACATGGGAAAATTTTTAATAAAAAGCTTTACATTGGTGCAAAAATCAGAATTTTCATATTTTTAGTGTCACCTGTTTGAAATCTATCGTTGCACATATGTTAAATGTCATCTCTTTTTTAACCCTGAATATCAGTGACCAACGGATGTACACCACGTTCCATTAACTCCAACAAATAGCGGCGCTATTGATAACTAAATCCGTCATGCGTAAGACAATGGCTTCAGATTCCCTGAAACTGCGAAGCCATTATTATTGTCCATGACGATGATGTTATCACCACCCGATTTAGATTGAGCTATAGCCTCGCTCACAAAATAAAATAAAACTCGGGCTTTCCTGTGAGTCCAATAAATTTGACCGTATATTTCACCATTTATTCCAAAAGGAAACGAAGATGAACACGTAACACTTTGGTGCAGAACCAAGACCCATAACTTAATCATGTCTATGTAGGACATCTTTTCTATTCAATTTAAAAGTTTGTTCGGCACCGGTTACCTGCATTTCATATAGGTGAATGATTTTCGATTTCTGCTAATACATTGAATAGAAATGGGTGTACGCGGAAAGTTACGGGTTTCGTTTTGCACGAATATGTTGGCTCGCAGTTTGCCACACAAATTTACTCCCATGAATTTTGTTCACCTTCGTTTCCCTTTCGAATAAATTATGAAATATATTGTCAAAGTTAATTTAACACACAGTAGAATCTCTAACTTTATTTATTCTGGAAAGAGTACAGGCATGACACGTAATTTGCGTTTCACATCATAATCTAAATTTGGGGTGGTGGTATAACACCTGAAATAATTTCAGCTGCATTTATGGATGAAAATGGAATTTGAAGTGTTTGTTCCTCTGCATACCGAGCGGATTTACTTAGCAATAGCCCCGTTATTTGCTGCAGGAGTCAATGAATCGTGATGTGCATCCGTTGGTCACTGACATTCAGGGCAAAAATTAAGATGACATTTAATTCATTTTCTAAAATATGTGCACATACTAGACGTGAGACAACACGTAGAACTGATTTCTATAATATTAGAAGAATTATTTCGGAAGAATTATGTACTTCCCAGGGATGCGACACCTTGGTCCTTATTCGAGCATCTTTTCGCTTTGGCCTCATAGACTAAACGACTTTTTCCATAAAATTTGGCTCATAATAGTAGGACATAATACAATTACATTGCCGAAAATAAATCATAAAAGTTACTGCAGTACTATTTCAGAGGCAAAACAAATTTTGAATAGCGCCAACAAAATGCTTATTTATGCTAATTAGTATAAAAATAGCATGGCCGATTTCATTTTTTCCACCAGAATGTGCGCAACTGATATTTTATAATTTAGGCAATCACATGAAATCTTGGGCAAAAATAATTTAGCGTTAAAACATGGCGCGCGCAAAAAAACCCACGAAATTCTGGGTCGACATGGACCCTTCCCCCAAGCACTTAAGTGTTAAACTTAAATCTGTAGTATGCTTAAGAACTAGAGCTGCGAAGGCCAGAGTAGCAAGATCTAGTGCCATCTGCCAGAGAGAAAGAGGGAGATAGCTCGGTGTTCATGAGAGACTGCTGATACATCCAGTATACCTATAATCTGCCCGAGCAAAATTTGAGACTTCGTTGAGTATTTATATTTTATAAGTCACAGAAAAGAAGTATCGCTGCGATAAGACTATTAACGCTGCAAAGTTCATTAGGTCAAAGCTGCAAGTTTCTTGCGTCCGAGTAGACCAAGAAGTCTTAAATTAGATAGGATGGCCAAGCTCATCTAGAGCACGCACTGCAACGACGACCGATGCAACGTCCTTCAACTTAAACAATAAAAATACCTCTTTTTCAGCAGGAGAAATATGAACAACAACAAAAACTCCTAAAACACTGACTAGTCTGGTTTTCACGCCGAAAAGTAATATATTTTAATTTTTTTATTGAGGTATATCTCATTTTATTTGAAGGTTGATTCATAATATTAAGTATCAGTCAAACGGTCGCTCATTTTCCTAAGGTTACAGCTACACCTCATTTTTAACAACCGCTTAATCCATGATTGAGTAACTCTCCATGCAAGACAAGGAGGCCTCCAACAAAATGTGCCACTTGCCATTATTTGTCTCCAATAGAACAATCAGTGATTGTTAAAAATGAGGTGCCATTGCAAAGAGGAAAGAATGACCGTTTCACTGATATTCAACACTTTGAAAAAGCCTTCAGATAAAATGAGATGTAACTCAAAAGTTTTTGAGGAGTTTATTATCTTAACATTTAAGAGTATAAGGGGGTCCATGTGGACTCAAAATTTTGCTTTTCATGTGCCGTGTTTTAACGTGTTCGTGGCAATTTCTGGAAAAAGGATGCTGACATTACTGCCAGCATTTACCAAACTTGAAAAGCATGCTGTCATCAGCTCACAGACCATTGCTATTGTATATGTGCTAATCCCGGCTAATCCATCTTTCACTTGCCATATTAATATCTTACTACAGGCCTAAAGTACAATGCCTGAATCCTGATCTGAATGCTTTTGAATTGTGTCACAAAACATGCTAGATACACTGTAAATTCTGTCAGGGATGCCAACACCTTGGTTTTCTGTTCCAGAAATTGCCACGAACTGCCACCTTCCCCTCTGGAACTCTTCCTGTTTTTACTGTTTTTACAGAATGTAAACATCCAAATCGTTTTCAAACTTGTGGAAGTGATTTTTTTTTTTTTTTTTTTTTTTTTATGTCTGAATATTTTTATGCCATTATGTCGCTTTAAGGCCCCTTGAAACTCAACATACATTTTTAGAGTAAGTATGGAAATACAATGGCACATTATTTATTATTTATTTACATTTTATTTATACAGAGTAGCCTCATCAGTATTTAAGTACTGCTCTCCCTGAGGGCCCTGTTTAAGTTATACACTTTTGTTATACAAGTTATACAAGTTTTAATGATCTGCAACAACAAATCAACTGAAATACAAATTACTAAACCCTTCACAATTAAAAAGAGATAATGAACCTAAAGGAAATTACATAAGTTGTTTCATAATATGTTTGAAAACAGGTACTGAAATATTGGTACTATGGATATTAATTCTAATATCAGATGGGATACTATTCCAAAGTTTAACA
>JAMKCH010045847.1:0-69809 GCA_023653785.1 Ophioderma brevispina | reverse complement strand
GTCGACGTGCAACCCAGTGCGCTGGTGCGCCGTTTTGGCGGGGAGCGGGCTTACCTAGTAACTTGGCCAAGAAATTATTACTAACTCCACTATAGTTCCGTCGCTAGCAATAACAAAGCCAATTATTCTTTCCATTGCCGGTGGGACTTTTTCCCCCGTTTTCCCCCGCATCAGTGGTTAAATGTTTAATAACTGTCTGACCGTCAGTTCGCAGCAATGTGCCCCCTGCGGGGGAAAACTTCCCCGACAGGCTTGTCCCACGGTCAATGCCCTCGTTCTGTGGTGGAAAAATAATGTCCGACCGGCAATTACAAGTGCACTGAAACAAATTTCTTGTAATTTTCCGTTCAGGACTTGTGAATATGGTCTAACCGCTTAGTCCCAATAATTGGGAATTCACATTACGTTTCTTTAACAGTTTGCCTTTAACAGTCTATAGATATGTGAAGTCCCAAAACAGTGTATCAGCTATTACATTTTTGTGTACCTACAAATGTTTGATAACTGACACCCTCCTGTCACCGGGTCCAATTTTCATAGAACTAATGGGCCTGGGTGTTTTTTTGCTAAACACTCGTCTAACTTTAGGCACCAGTATATCCATTTTAAAATACAAGCTAAAGCTTTTCATTAAGCACCTGGGCAATACACAAAATCAGGACTTAGTCACCGGTCCAGAATCTTAATACAATTCTTGAAATTTCATTAAAATTTCACTTCATAAAAAGTTGGAAGATATTTACGACTACACGTTGTTGATAACACTCTATGGAATACTTTTTCAGTTGGAACACTTAATATTTATTGGCATGAAGCGTGAAAATTAATGGAGAACTGGCGAACAAAATTTTTGTCATATCAGTTTCAACACTATTTTCGCCTACTCCTAGCCACTCCTCCATTGATTAGTTAATGGCATTATTATAATTTGTACATAAGGGAGGAGTCATTCTCAGCAGTACTAGCGTAACCACCCCCGCTAAGCCTAGGATGTTCATAATATTTGGTGTTAGGTGGGCTGGAAAATTAGAAGACTCGTTGTCGCACAGGTCCATGTCATGGATGGAGTTTTTCGGATATATTGTTTTGTCACTCTCCCCCCCCCCAAGCCAAGGGAATGAAAATTATTTTTTGTCCCTCCCTCCCCCCCAGGGCAAGGGAATGAAAATTGGTTGTTTTAAAGATTGCGGTCGCCGCACCGCATGCTCCAAATTCCCTGGCCTCGAAAATTTTTCAATTATTTAATTTCAAAAAAAATTATTGCATAAAAATCCTCTTCAGTCTTCCATACAAAAAATCCAGTGAATCAAATCAATCAAATATCTAGAATAGTACAATTGCACAATCCCAACATGACCATAAAGAGTCATCATGCATGCAGGCTCTCTGAACATGACAAATTTCTCTAAGTCCTGTGGCCTCTGTTCTGCTGAGCATAACCTTTTTTGTCTTTCAATTCATCCTTTTAACATTTGGACCATATCATATATCAGCTAACGTAAACGTTATGCCGCTGTACAGGACTTGGTATCCACAATATCCAACACCAAATTAAAGTCATCTGACATAGTCAAGAATTCAAAACTTACCCTTATAAACAGGACTCTGTGGCATCTTACAATGCTACAGAACAAGAATCCTGACATTGTTTTTCATCCAACACAGAGAAAAAAAATGTCTCTAATCGAGATGACTTTTCAAACTCGGAATTATTTAACCCACCACGAGTCCATCAAACCTGTTCATGACAGTGAGTTGTTGCAGTTTCCGGAGTTTCGACGGGTCAAACGTCGACACGCCGTTGGGTTTGGTTCATCCATAAACAATACGATTCCCCACTAAGCACTTTTGGGTGAAAGAATGTGACACAAGATGACACATGTGGTGGACTGGTTTTAGATGGCGTTAGCTTATTGTGGATACCATGTCCCTGTAACAGCGGCTAACCTTTACGTTAGCTGATATATGATAATGTCTAAATGTTAAAAGATTAATGAAAGACATAAAAGGTTATTGCTCAGGCAGAACTGACCTTGCAGGTGGCCATTTGAAAAATGTCCAGACGCAAATCTAAAACTTTCCACATTCTCGATCTGCGGGAAATTTTTTGATGCTCCTGGCTTTGGGACAATTTGGTTTTTTGGTTTACATGTGTATCTCCCCCATATTCCACCCCCAGTTTCCATGCAGTTTATCACCCCCTTAACATGGCTAGAAACTGCTTTTAAATTCCATCAAAATCTGGGAAACGTATTCTGCCCACCAACAAGCCTTCAACACCGTTTTATTCCGGTGAGGCTGCCGAATTCATAGGTTGTGGCACAATACTAATTCCTTCTTTCCCTATTTTAAGTTGCAAAGGATTTATATTCTTTTATGCCACGGTTTTTGAACGGGCGAAAATATGGTAACGTACTTCTATTACCTGTCGTCTTTGAATTCAGCTCGGCTGGCTTGATTCACATGATTCACATGATTCATTGAGTGTCGAGACAGAAGTCTGTGAACCGTGGCCCGTTACATCGTATATGAATTCAGTATCTGCCCACCACATCATCAAACATGCAGTTGTTATTCTGTTGAGGCTGCTGAAGATTCTTGGGTGGTGGCACAGGACAAAATTCCTCTCGTTTCTGAATGATCCAATTTCTGTCAGTTTTCAAAGCTGTAGCAAGTAATTTCATTCAAACCCCTTGACCTTGGTTCAAACTGCTAATCACCGTTTCTCTGTCGTCTAATCTACATGTACATCGCTGCTGAGCATGTAAACTACAGTCCACTGATTCTACTCTATACACTGATAGGCCTAATCTGCCGCTCGAACGTGAGGAAACCGTAAATTTTGCACGGCTGCCTTTTGGCTCTAGGAAACCCAAGAACCCGATCGTGCACGTACACCTGAATAGGGGAAACTATGGAAAAGGGACAGAATTAGGCCATTAATTGCGCGTATGTCAAGGTTTGTCAATTATTGTTTTGATTTTCGAGTATGGTGGGTATTCGAACAAAATATGATTCAAAATATTTTAACAAGTCTTTAAATGCTAATAATATTACCAGGTTAATATCAGCTCACAGAACAATCATTCAGGAGAAGGCCTAAGACTGCTTTGACTACTACATTCACGATAGTAATTCTCCCCCCTTCAGGATTTTTTACGCCTTTACTAACCCCACCTATATCATGTATTTTCACTCTTTCCTTAACTTATGATTATATTGGGAATTTTGGTAGGCTTATTTGGATACCAATGTAAAGAGAAAACGCAAAGCTACTTGTGGTACCAACTTTATAGGAATCGGATGTGAAAACGGAAAATCACAGGGGTGGTTACCCCCCCCCCCCCCACCCAAAAAGTGTTGTTAAAAATGACTCATGTAGACGAAGGTAAGCTTCCTTTTCGTTCCTGGACAATGACCCCGTATCGTTCTTGTTATAGGCATTCACTCTTTCTATTGTAAAAATTGGAATAAAATTCCTGGGGGTCTTGAATTTTGGTCGGGACCGGAATGCTCGTTGTCCCAAAAAAGAGCGACTATAGCGCAAATGCGGGACAACCTCTAGGAGGAATACAATTTTCACAATAGAAGTTTCTAGGGGGTATTCAAATTCAGTTGTGTGGTGACTGGGTTTCCTTGATAAAATAGTATATTTTACAAAAAAATGGCTCCGGTAGACTCCCCGTTAGAGGTTTATTATTTTCACTGAAAATTGGTCTTGTTCTCCTTTTAGGGGTAAATTTCAGAACCCCTGGAATGAGCACGGGAACTCAACAAACCCCTGAAATCCCCCCCCCCCCCCCCCCCCCCCCCGCCCCACCCCACCCATCGATACAATCTTGCTTTGAAGAAAAATAATGCACTGCATTCTATGGGGGGTTCAGTATACTGCACCAATCATTGTTTTAAAACAAATCAACTTGGAAATTAAATTGGAACTGAAATTGTGGTCCTTGACCTTGGGATTATAAGCTAGTCTATGACTGTGTTTAAATAAATGTAAAAGCACAAAGCTATCCCTTAGGCCTAATTGAATTCCATTTCTAACATGTAATCCAAGCGAAAAGGTCTCATATTACATACTAATTTTATATTGAACGTAGAAGTATTAGTGCTCCATCCATACTGGTATTCTTGGTGTTTTTTCCCACGGAGTATAGCATTTTAGAGCACATAAAGTCTAGTACAGTGGCAATGCAATTGTGCATGACATTACTTATATAACAGTATATAGCCTACGACGTGTACCCCCCTAATCGGTTCGCAAAATTGCCTATAATACATTCGTTACTTCTACTCACAGTAATTTCAAAGCACAACGGGCAACATCCACCATACACAAATTGCAAATGCCTTGATATTTTTTCAGATATTGGCCACTGAAACGTACTTTATAAAGGCATACATGTATAACCCATCCGCATAGAAACCCGTGCAAACGAGTGAATGTTTTGGGTAAAGCAAAATGGAAACGCTGCGCAACTTCCGTTATAAATTAATTCACCGGCTCGCTATTCAAACGTGTGTAGATTGCCTACCAGTGTGTAGAGATCATTGCTACAGTCCGTAATCTATCACATCATTTCACATGCTGTCATGCAAGCAGAGATGAATGAAAACATTCATTTGCCAACAAGGACAGAGGACATGCCACTAACAGCAACAGTAATTCAAATCGGAATCACCATCCGGCGAAATTATGCAAAATTCTTCCGCTGTTTTTGTTTTTTTTGAATAATAATTTCATCGATTAATATTACAGATGATTAATTCTGGCAACAATAAAAACAAGAATAATTTCAGGTTCTTTTACAGTCCCTCATTCTAGAGTCATTTCAGCAAGCAGCATTGGCTTCTTCTGACAAATGAGGAGGAAGGGCGGTGTTTGTATTTATTTTTTTTTTACAATTACACTAAAATATGCTGTTTTCACTGAAATTTATTCAGTGCATGAGAGAAAAAAAAGCGAGACTTTTTTTTTTAAATTTTAAGTGTCCAAGGAATAGATCCCCAGAGGTCTCTAAAAAATCACACGAGAGTGAGACTGTGTGGCCTGAGGGGCTGTGGGTGGTTAATTAATAACACCATTAGGCACTATATCATTCATCAACATTTCAAGATTGAAACCATTAATTTAATATACTTAGAAAGATAAAAAGAGTTGACCTTAAAGGTGCAACGAGAGATCTCTTCTATCTTAGCGTGTTCCACAAGTCTTATTAATGGCTTGTGGTTGGGTCAGGATTTATTCATCACTGAGTAAACTATCCGGGCCTCGGTTATCCTTATAAGTACGCGCCTTAACTGGCCCGCTGCAATGTTGAGACGGGGGCGGATTGGTGAGACAGTCATGGGGTGGGTTTACCCCTACCTCTTATTCGCACTGACTGCGCCCTTTACATTACAGTTGGTGACTCTCTTATACACTGGCCGTCTGGCTTAACGTCCCCTCCGAAGGACGTGATGCTTTCATGATTCTTTGCCCAATTCCAAGTGACCGTGGAGGAGAGCAGTATGCTGTATTTAACCAATCGCTCGTATACAGAATATCAAGAATGAGTCACCCGAATAAATCTCAGCAGTGACCCCACCGGGATTCTGAACCCGGATTTTTTTTTTTTTTTTTGGTAATTTGCACCACAGGCAGGCACCCTAACCGCCATGCCACGCTCTCCCACCTAGAGATTATTTCGGTAGACGTCCATATAGAAGTCCCATGGATTCAATTGAGGTATTGCTATTCATTCTGTCATGTGCTGTATGATTTTGCAGTAATCATTGTATTACCTCATTTGCATCCTGGGACTTCTATATGAAAAAACATCTACCTGAATGTTGCGGTGCGGGGAGCAAGGGGGGAGTGAAATTTTGGGGGCGAAAGTGCAATTTCTTGACTGCATTTTCGTAGGACCCCCTAGTTCTGCTAAGCATAACTCCACATTCAATTCTTTAACATGTTGTCATAAACAGATGTGGAGTTATGCAAACACATGGAATAATACAGTTCCCTGTTACCTACCTCACTTTGTCCGATCTCAAAATCCTCAAATGTATGATTAGCCCTGTTTTCACGACTCAACCACAACTTGAGATCCTATTCAATGCGATGACGTAATGTGCAAAAAACTTAAAAGAATTAGAAATTAAAAATTTTGAAGAAAATTGCGACTACAATCACTTCGCCTAAGAAGGTTGTTTCTCTCGAAAATGATGGATTTCTACTGTTTTTTAGACAAATTGTGAGGATTAACTATTTCAAAAGGTAATTTATTAGCTAAGGAACAGATATCAACTCGATTCTGATGCTTTTGGTATTTTGTTCGTCTACAGTCTGCAAAGTTGGCTCTTTGAAATGGCCTTCTCATGCTGGTAACAGGTGCAAAGGTATTCCTGTGTTTTTGCATAACTCCACATCTGTTAATGACAACCTGTTAAAGACATACTGTGGAGTTATGCTTGCAGAACTAAAGACCCCCCCCCCCGAGTGGGGGAATTATTTCTCTTGGATTAACATGTTGGTGCACATTTTGTTTTGAAAAGTTATTCTATTTAATGTAACTACTAAAAATACAATAAGCCTAATATAATATGGAATTTTAACAATTGTACACTATTGCAGGGGGCACAATGAAGATGTTAACACAATACAATTTAAGAATGGGTCTAAAGTGGTACTCTTTCTGTCGGATCTATTCAACTTGCAAAGCTATGGCCTTGGGCACCACTTGATCGCATCACATATTGGCTAACATATCATTATGGCATCCAGAGTTCATTGTAAAATAATGCTGTAAAAAAAGAAAAAAATACAAAATTTATTGAAATTTGACTTAATTGTATAGGCATTCCTCCATACGAAAATGCTTGCAAAAGCTTGCAGGAAGCTTGCAGGAAGCTTGCAGCAAGCTCGCGCAAGTTTGCAGCAGCACATGCATGCTTGCAACTTGATTGCACAAGCCTGCACAGGCAAACATGCTTGCAGGTTTTGCAAGCATGCAAGGCACATTCGCAAGCATGTGCGAACATTTGCAAGAAGTTATACAACAGTTTTGCAACATGCGCGGCACATTTGCAAGCCCACAGTGTTGCAAGCGCGCACATTCGCAAGCAACCACACATTTTGCAAACACTTTTTGCAGCCGTATACTTACCATGGCTTTCCCTGAAGCTTCTGCAAGAATTTTCACAAAAACATGCAAGCCTGCGAAGTTTGGACTTTGTATAATTTTTGAACTGGCATGGCATGTGCATGGTTGTTTACCCTTGAAAAGTATAATTTAGAAAGGGATAAATGCTTCATATTATTCCATTATACAATTATTAAATTAGCCTTTTTTTGGTAAACTTTTCAGTTTTCTTACAAACATAACTTTTGTAACATTGGCCTAGGTGAATTGCTTCAATATTATTCGCAATTAAGCATTGCCATTGGCCTAGCCCTAAGTCCATTTTTTAAAAAAAATTTACTGAGGCTTGCATGAGCCTGAGGAGCAAATAAAGCTTGAACCTGAATTTGGGCTACAGACTATAACTGGTATGTGTGTACAAGTTGTTACGACTACTTACTAGATGAACAATGCTCAATCCACCAGCAAATTCGAAAGACTTCCATATGTACCACTCCCCCGTAAAGATATTTACATGAATACAGAAATTTATTTTAATTTTTGCTTGTTTGATCAAAAACGAATAAACAGCTAAAATACTAACATTTTATGTTTGTGTAAATCATATGAGAGGGGGTCGCTTGGAAGTCTTGCCTTCAAAGGAAGGCTAAAAAAAAAGCGAGCGCAAAACATTCACGTATTTTCCTATTTTCATACAGCCTTCGCTGCCTATGTGATTAACCACGGGCTGCCTGTACCAACCCTTCGCATCTGTGTATTTTTTCAATCAGCTGTCTGTATGATGTGGGGCCTTATATATCTGTGGTAGAACCACTTTCTAACGTCTATGGAATCTAGCCAATCAGACAAAGTCTTGGCTTACTTTGATTGACGGTTGATGATTTTGCAGTGATTGCAGATATGCAGAGTTGCACTGAAATGATCGAAGCTGAAAACTTGTTCCAGCTAGTACGAATCATGGTCCAAGACAAAGCCAGGCATTTTAGTTTGTTAGGGGCAGTAATGGACACTGTCAACAACAGACTACAGCACAGCACATTCCATGATCCTGATGATTCGCAATGTTGGTCGGGTCTCGAGTGATCGAGGTCCAAGTCTAGAGTCAGACTCATGTTGACTCATGATTACATGCACGGTAAAATTATAAAAAACACCCCATCATAGCATTTTATATGGCATTGGCATTTACCAAGCTATCGTAATCGTACTGAATACTAGTTTCAGGTGTGTATGAATTCAGCATTCTGTCACCAAATCCTTCAGAGTCATGCATGCATGCAGTTTTTCCAAACACGTGCTGTTTTTAAAATAAAATCCGTTGAGGCCTGCCGAATTCATGGGCATGAGGGTGGTGGCACATTAATACAAATTATTTCTAGTAGGTGATACAATAGCTAAAGTAGGACTGCATGGCATGGCGGGGCTGCATGTAGACAGATGGACAAACAGAATTTTATTTTTTAAAATGATTGCAATTTTTTTTGGCATTTTCTATTTCTACGTATTACATGCATAATCATCATGAAGCCATGGCCGGCATATGAACTATTTTTTTGGTACCGCAAAAACGCTAAGGTTGTAGTCCCTCCGGGTCGACAACCTACGTTGCGGGAAATAATCCCTTTTCCAGCGAGCACTAACCAAATGCACATTTTCAAGAGATGCACACTATTACAATGGCAGAGTTTAAATTATCAACTATGCCCATTTGAGCAACATTCACCGGATTAATGTTAAACTAGGCACTGTGGCGGTTAGTACTACGATCAATGCTATTACTCACGTTTGCAGGAAAATCAGCAATTTTCTTCGGTACCTATCCATGCTATCCGGGCTCTTATTGCAGCAGCGGCCTTCATGTTTACAAAATCTCGAGGATGCCGGGACGACTGACAGGCCCCGAACCCGTTGGAAACTGTTCACGGTCGTTCATCACGCTCTGTTTGGAGCTTACGTGATTGCAAATATACTGTAATCTCGGGGAGAAAACGAAGGAGTAGCAACCAATTGATCAAGTGAGATGTGCGTGTGTCAGTAGTATTTCCTTCTTTTTTTTTTTTTTTCCATTTTAAACGCAACAATTCTACCTGACAGAATTGTATGAAAGAGTATTACTGCGCTCGAGACCAATTAAGGAAACTGAAAGTATTGCTAAAAGGAATTTTGAAGAGCACATTAGTTGGTCCCATATTTCCCTTCAGAAAAACGTCGTCGTAGAGGGTACTTTGATCGGCCACTAGCATATGACATTGTCACATGATTTGGCTGTTATTCCAGTATGGCAATTATTTTCTGGCAGCTAGCACCAGCTGAGCTAGTGCATGCAGCTGTATGTACCCCGGGGGGTACCCAAGTTTGGTTTTGGGTAGGGACCGTGCCTCCGACAGTCTGGAAGTAGGACCACAATCTATACCAATTTTGCCAAAAAGGGACCCCAAGAACTATACCAAGATGGCAAATTTTGACCAATTTTAACACAAATTGGCCATTCTTTTCCTCAAATTTTTGGCATTTTAAGCAAATTTGCTTTGATATTTTGGCTTCAATTTATAAATTGGACTAATTTTCCAAACATTTTTTAGAAATTTTTAAGCTTCCTCCGACATAAAAGTTGACTCATTTTCCACATTTGAGACTATTTTTGAAAAAAGAACCCATTGCTATACCAAAATTGGCATGAAAAAAAGGGGTCATTGCTATACCATAAGGCTGAAATGAGACCGATGTTCTATGCAATGTCCCCTGTATTATGGTCATGTTGTTGTTGGAGTACCCCCCCCCCTGGGGTTATGTACGTTCCAGTCAGAGTTTAGAAACTTCAAAAATATGGTACAAGTAAAAACCACGGACATAACACCTTACGCGCCTGCCCATTCCAAATTTCAGTATAACATGTACTCCCGACTCTCCATCGAGGTTGACAGTTTTGAACATTAATTATGCAACAATTGATTCCCACCTTATTATTTTTGAAATTTCAGTGGAAAATTGGGACTGCCGGCCTCGGTTCTTCCGACACAATAGCACTTTCAATTCATCGGTGAAGAGTACGTTCCCATGCACATTATTTGATCTTCAATTACAAAAAAATAATCATTCAAGGTCCTGGTAACCTTACATAATTTTGCAATCATATGGGTCAAAATACAAAAAGAACGGACTAGCTACCACCTCAAAAAATTAACCTTTTTGATGCAAAGAACATAACATTACACTATGCACTGGCTTTACAGCTATTGTGTCGAATGTACATTTCGGGATCTAAGCAAAACTCAGTACAACATGGTGTGCGTTTTGAATAGCAAAATGCAGTAACAAAAAAAACACAGGCACTTTTAACCCCCAGCTGCTATCTTATCAGCAATCCATTTTTGTGACCTCCGGAGAGTATTTATATGGGCATACAAGTTATTTTCTTTTCATCACTTTGTTTTCTTTTTTTTTTTGTGAAGCCAGTTATAGAATGATTTGGGGTGGGATACAGAGCGTCAAATGAATTTTGTATTGTGCCCACCACCCAATGAATTTGGCAGCCGCCGCATCGGAATAAACTGTATGTGAAGGATGTGGTGGTCGATTACTATTCATCCCTTTTTTGCTTTTGAGGGAAAATGCACAGCTGGCAAGTTATCCACAAACGTGATTTCGGGTACACTCTATTATTTTCTCCTCCATTTCGCGACTAAGTCACACCCGTACGCACGCCAACAGTTGACAACAACAACAAATTTTAATCAATCATGGATGCGTGTGGGATCCAAACGGCGCGTTATTTATAACACTGCAGCAACACATGATAAGCACAGGAACAAGGAGAAAATAAACTCCCTGCGAAAAGAGGAAATACTCGGGGGCCTGGACAGATTTAATCCGCTGTGATTATCAGCAGTGGGTTCTCTGTGAGGGTAAATGCCCTAGCCCGTCATTAATCGGCATGACTTTTTTTGCCGATGAGTGCATCTCCATCCATATTTAGTCATTGTTCAGACTTAACCACCCTAAACATCAACCGGGATTTCCCACTAAAATGGCCGAGAGTCAATAGAAGGCAACGCAAGTGTCTCCTGACGTCCCAGGTGCAGTGAGAATAAATCATTGCTTTCCATGCCTTTTGAAGCGCGTGAAAAATGGCATAAAAGATTTCTAAGTCGCAACATGCATAGGCAGGAAAGGGTCCTCCTCTCCTGCTGGAAAAGCGTCCCAAAGCCAATCAAAAGCAATGACCGGAAGTCCTGCCTACTTTAGGTTTCCAATTTCATCATCTTGACACCTCTGCTAAATTTGGAGGGCCACGTACAGTGAACGTCGGCAGAAAACCCTGCAGAGGGACATCGGGGACGGTATTGCATGGTGGGATACAAGACTGTCAATTGGAACTTCGTGTTATGATGCGCGTGGACGTCTCAAAGGCGATGGAAAGCAATTGGTTTAAATTGCCGATCTCATGGGAAAGCCCAAAAGGTCAATCGGAAAGCATGGTTTTCTGACCTGGATTTAACAGGCAGCTGAGATAAAATAAATAGTTCTTGACAATCCTAGTGCAATTACAACAATCAATTACACAACTGATAGCTTTCAATGCTCTCGGACGGGTTAGGGGTAAAAACATCGCTCTTTTTCCACCCAACCAATAGCAATCTAGACAAATTTAAATTCGGCCTTGTCGTTAAATAAGTTAATTAACCATAACAAGACGCGTTCATGCGCTCCATCAGACAATTTACTGCTTGAACATTACCGTTTACACAAGCAACCCAAGCATTACTGCGCATCCCTACCGGGCCCCCACCGTCCTGCCGTCAGTTTTCCACCCTCCCCTTCTGTCTCCTCTTCCTATTGCCTTATCTTAACACGCGGCCGGTGGCTCGAAACCCCGTCTCTGCCCCACCTTCCCCTAAAAATGTCTCACTGGCTGTTAAAAGCAAATGGCTCTCAAGGGGAACATGTCACAGCAGCAATTGCAGCGATTACTATTTGAAATCTCCTGAGGGGAAAGCGGGCCCCCACTCGGCAAGGCATTTAGCAGCTTTGGTTTTCTGAAGGTAGAACTTCAGGGTTTGCCATGTCGCAGTAAATTTATTTTTGGCGATCTCCTGATTGGAAAACGGTCCGTCGACTGTAGTCTTACCAGCAAAAATCACAATTAAAAATTCACAATTTGCTGCTAATTTGCCTCTCAGATGTTGTAAAATTTATGATGGGTTTCTCCCGGTACTAAGGAAGTCAGCTAGCATATTTTTGTTAAAAACTAAGAAGTATATAGACACTTTTTGGGCTATGGTGCACATTCTATATTGCATGTGCACAGACAAAGTACCCAACAATTATGGCGATGAGTGATATTAAAATAATTATATTACCCCTATTATGTACTGAAAACAATTTCGCATGACCTTGCAAACGGTACTGTACATGTGATACTGATTCAAACTCACTCTGGGGGTAAATGTGTACCGCGTATTTTGACACCCATCAATACTGATTGAGTTGTGACAAGACATGTAGGGTTCCATATAATTTTTTACAGTGTTTCTGATATAAGTGCAATAAAGGCCAATGTCTAGTAGTGCTCTAGCTCTTCAAAGCTGTATTTTCAAAGTAAGGAGTATTCATTTTCTGGAGGAGCATTAAAGGAACATTTACCCGGCATGCAATAATACCGGTCATCAAAAATGATCTCTTTCAAGAGAATAGTTACATTACTCCTCATACAATGCACTTATGAAGAGCTGCATCGGGGTGATCAAATGCACTTTAAAGAGAGCTCTCTGTAGGGGATGATCAGACTACAACTCGCCTTAAAAGACAATTGATGTCCTGTTTGAAAACAATGAGATTCAAGCCTTGCCTAATTTACCACCCAAATACTAAAATTTATTTTGTATCGCTCATTTTGGTTATCTTATAAACCGTTCACAATTCACACGTATAAATTCTATGCAAATTCCTTTGGGAAATTGGTTTCCGTAGGGGAGGGTTTCCAGAACGCCCTGTACCGCAAGCACCTACGCACCTACATGCATCGACCCCGCACTCTTTGCCTGCAAGCAACCTGCATGTTGTACCGCAAGCTTGCGCATGCTCGTAATATTCAAAATTGTACTAGCTTGCAGCAAGCTTGCCGCATCTGCACTATTTGCAAGCGGGCGCATGCGCGTAATGTCCAAACTAGCCTGCGCTAGCTTGCGCAAGCTGAGTAACCGCAAGCACCTGCGCACAATCCTGCAAGCACCCTGCGTGCAATCCTGCAAGCACCCTGCGCACAATCCTGCAAGCACCCTGCGTGCAATCCTGCACGCACCTGCGCGCAATCCTGCGCATTTTTGCAACTTGCGCATAGCGCCGTAATGTTCCAATACTATCTTGCGCAAGCTTTTAAATTTTGGCTTGCTGCAAGCATGCAAAGGCAACCATGGCAGCAAGCATGCTGCAAGCTTGTTGTGCAAGCATGCTGCAAGCTTGCTGCATGCTTGCAGATATGCTTTTGCCATTTTCGTAGGGTCAGGCGAAATGCCTATTTTTCAGCCGAATGCCTGCTTGCGAATGCTTATAACTTATAAACAAAAATTTGCTGCATACAATGAATTTTTTCATCTTGAATGGTAAGAAACTTGAAATTGAGGGCTAGTATGTTTCTTTATTCGCTGAATTTTGTTCGAGGTGTCACCCTAACATTCGCATGTCCAATGGAACCAGTATATATAGCATTCAGACACCATCCTTAGAACTCGATGTCTAAGCAAATGGCCGGTGAAGGCTAGTATGTTCTTAGCATTTTCGCGCATTTCTGGGAGGGTAACTCTACCATTTTCGAATATGCCAAGGAACCGGTATCTATAGCATTCAGACACCAACCTTAGAACTCGAGGTCTAAGCGAGGGTTGGGATGGTAAATAAGCATTCGCTTTTGGTAGGGTTGTGTAATAATGTCCACTCATCACAGTCCTGACCTGGACAAAATTGTCTACAGAAGGTTTTCCCTGCTCCTAATTTTGTACAAAACCCCTCCCGTACAACAATATCAAAAGGTAAGGAAAAGGAAGCTGGCAGACATGATAATTTTCATCAAAGCTATGTGCCATTTTGCCTATGTTGGTTATTATACAATAGATTAAAAAGGGACGACCGATTTAAGTAAATAGAGTTTTTCATCTTGATAAAATGGTCTTCACCCTTACCCCCATCTGTTAGAGTTTGTGCGCGATATTTCAACCCGTTTTTCATGTGAGAGCTTAAAAACACTGATTTTCTTTAGCGGTCCTGCGCCATGAGTTGGGGTATACAAAATGAGGGTCGTTACATTTTCACAATATTTTTAAATTTTTTTTGTATCATAAGAACCAAGTTAGGGATTCAGTCTGATTATATTTCATTTTAGGGAATTTATCTAGCTTTAAAATGGTAGTGAATTGATTTTGTGTCTATGTTTTAACCTGGTTTGAGTTATCGTAATTTGAGTCAGTCGGTGTCAGAGAGGGTGTGCCTACGCTAACGGATGAGGTGTCCTAGCCTACGAATGAGGCATGTGTTAAAGTAAAGGGATTTTTGAATATTCCAAGCTTTTGCATTTATTTGGGGTATCATATCTTTGTAACCCGCCATGTATTAGATAAATAACATCTCCTTTTGTTGTTTTTTAATGTGCATTCATTTTGCTCATACACAGTTAAGCTTTGATGATAATTGCAATTTACTACCTTTTGCATTGTGATTGAGGTAAGGGGTTTTCCTATACGATGCTATACAATGTGTATTTCTATGCTTCCGAAGTTCTGTGTGGCATAACTTTTTATAGTCGATTCGCGTTGAACGTTCGTCCCCTGGAATTTTGGACCTATTCAATTACGTCGGAGAGGGGACAAGAAAGAATTTCAAATGAATGTGCCACACCGGATTATCTGGAGGACACGGCGGTCATTTAACTCACTCACCTGCCAACTAAAACAATTTCATTCATGCATGGAAGCACACCATAGTGTATTTCAGGCAATTAAACATTGCTCACATAAACATGATTACTGGCTTATGATTTGAAACCAGGGATAGCTATGGTCTGCTATTTCCATTGATACCGAAATAAGTACCAACCTACCTAGTATGGCGTCACAAGGAACGTCATCAAGCCGCAAGTCTGCGCGAAAAAATGGTATTTTCCACAGGAAGTAGGTGAAAATCCAATTTGCGACCAAAAAAGTTAGAAAAAAAAATATCGGAGTTTCATGGTTTTCCAGGGATCTTAGATGAGGCAAATGACTAGTTTTTTACACAGTTTAGAGTCAAATGATAGTATTTAAAAAAAAGCACCAACATTCCTAGTGTGGCAACACCCCCCCCCCCCCTTACCATTGATGTGACCTAACCCTGGTGAAGGCACTACCTTCACATTCGGACTTTTACCTTTTAATTATCCCCTGTTTGTTAAAAGGGGAACTGTGAAAATAATTGGCGGTAAGCATATCAACACTAAGCGGAATAGTCTTTTGGATTTCTGCCCAGAAAAGTCTTACATTGACTAGGGAATATCCTAAAATTCATTCAACAAGAGTCAGGGAAATTGGTCAGTAGTAACCCTCTATTTTTGATCGAGGATATTCCCTCAACGTGGCTGAAACATACGAAAATTAATCACGTCGAGACATTTTTTAAACCTGTTTTAAACCCGCAATTTTCTCTGCTACCAGTACGCCATGACCTCTCTGATAGCCTTATTATGTGTTTAACCAGGGCCGTCGTAGACAGGGGGGGGGGGTGCGGGGGTGCGACGCACCCCCCAAAAATGTCAAAGGTCCGCTGTACCATGTTGAAGGTCCGGTGTGTCATTTGAAAAAACGGTGGGAACATGTGTCATCTGTCCTTTACCCCCCCCCCTCACACCCAGGAGGTTGAAAAATTTTGGGTCAACCGGCGAGCGCAGCGGACGCTAAAAACTTGTTAACGCGAAAGGTCCGCTTTTGGCAAATCTCCACCCCCCCCCCCCACATAAATTCCTGGATACGGGTCTGGTCAACCAAAGCGTCAATGTAGTGATGTATGTAAAAAAGAGACTAATTACGATTGTTCATCGAGGCTTGCTGCATACAGCGCATTGTAAGCGCATTGCCGTGGAACCTGAGTGTGAATGTAACTGTTTAGTGTTTACATTGGCCCTATTATCTTCACAGTATTCAAAAGAAGGAATAATCACTGACTAAAGTCTCATATTGAGTATACTTAGAGTGGCCTCTAATGACCAGTTGTAGGCCGTTTGACCCCATTTTGTCAGTATCTATAATTTATAAAACAATTCTGCAGACTAAAGTGCGATGACAACATAAGGAACCCTGGTCCAGGACTTTTATGGTATGCGCAGAATGATATTGTGACCATGTGCCTTTTTACCTCTAGTGGCCCTATGTGAACCTTTGACCCCATATGGTCCAAAATCATATTACATAAAAAATCAACTTTGTGGGTTTGTCCGGCTATGCGTTTCGCGTCCTTTAACATACGGATATGAATTCTGGTGTGGTGGTTGTGGTGGTAGAGCTTCGCCGTACGAGGTTGTGGTCACGCTTTGAAGGGGTCATTTTGGGGTCGGTCAAAGGTCATCACGGGGTCATGGAAAAAATGATGGTGTGGTTGACATCAAAACGTATAACAATTAAGAAATAAGTAACACATGTAGGCAAAAAGCTCGTCGTTACAAAGTTGAATTAAAGGACCACAAGATTATTAAAGTCTACAAAGTCTGTAAATGGTTTCTGAGTATAGTGCTGTGACGTGTAAACGTTTACCACGAAGGAAGGGTCACTACACGTTTCAGAAAATTCACTACACGTTACACGTTCAGCAAACCCCTCACTTTTTTCAGTATTATTTTAATGATGAAGTAAAAAGTTTCACCAAAAGTACCCGCCTTAGGAAAAGGAAAGTTAACAGTTTCAATCTTCTCCTAGAAAATGGTTTACGACTTTACGGAACTGGGAAGGAAAGACCCGTTTACCTAGTTATTGAAGTGAGCTGAGTGGAGCGGAATTTCGGCATATACCACCGGATAACACAGCCCCAATTATTCGGTGCTTCAATTACAGGGGGATCTATCATTACCCGTGTTACAAAAAGGTTTCAAATGGGCAGCTCCACATTTTGAATCGTCGGTTTGGGGATCTTGGGAATTCCCTGCTTTTGTCCCCGCCGAACGACGTTCGGACGGGGACTATAAAATGAGCAGGGTCCGTTCGTCCGTCCGTCCGTCGTCGTCAGTGATATGTAAAAAATGTTACCCCACGTTGTGTACGATTAATCTGGGTTCCGTAAGGGCGATAATGATGGGGTAACTGGTGGAAAGAAGCGGGTGTGTGATTGATTTCTTGACGTGCGTGATGAGTTTTGGGCGTAAAATATGCTGATTAAGTATTATTTGCATAATTTAGGAAAATGTTCCTGCAAGCTGTTTCCAAGTTTTTGGAGTTCGTAAGGCATATTTTTTTTAAAAACATGATGTAACTTGGTGGAGGAAGCGAGCTAAGAGTTTTCGACCGATTACAGCTGGGGGCGTATTTCGGGCGAATTGAGTATGTAAATGAGCTAATTAATAGGCAAAAATCCGTTGTAATTGTATATTTTTGACACGTACATTGGATATCAAAATTCCTGTGCCTGCATGAAAGCGTATCATGGGGCACATCTTTATGCAATTGAAAAGTATGTGATATATGCGGTCAGCGGCTTAGGTAGCAAAATGAGCTAATTTAAATATGCGTAATGGCTATATCTCTTGAAAGGGTACATCGGCAGGCCAAATTCCTTCGCTACATGAGACTTACTATGCCATAGGGAGGGGGTGGGGTGTTGGGGAGGGGGTGAGGTAGGGGCGGGGCGCGGTGGGTGGGGATCGGGGTGGGGTGGGTGGGTGAAGAGTGGTGCGGGATGGGGGGGAGGGGTAAGGGTGGGGGGCGGAAGTGTGGGGGGTTGTGGAGTTGTGGGGTGTGGGGTGGTTTTTTTTTTGTGTGTGTGGGGAGGGGGTGGGTGAGCGGGGTGGAGCAGGGTTTTGTTGTGTTGAGGGTGGATGGTGCCGGGGTGTGGGGGAGGTGTGGGTTTGCAGGGTGTTGGGGATTTGTGAGATTGGGGTGTTTGCTAGTTTGGGAGGGGTGGGGTGTTTGTAGTTGCATTTATCGACATGCATGTTAGTGATTGGAACATTCGGCGGGGACATATTTTACGCATCGCGTAAAATACGAGTTCGCCTGTTTTGGATTTAAAACATAAGATAGGTAAGTACAAAAAAACATTTTATGGTCAAGGGTGCATATTTAATTATGATCGATGCAAAGCCGGGTAACCCGATTCAACGATTTATGGTGCGAGAATTGATTTACCAGTGGAGGAGGGGGAAAGCGCCAAATTCCAGCAGTCGTACTTGTTGTGACCCGTTTTATTTTTTTTTTTAAACGAACGAAATACAGACACCGTGAGTGTAAAACGGATAGGAATTAAACGGTAACTCCCAGCTTATTATGACATCGTTTTTCTCGCCGACTTTCGGATGGACCCAGCACAGCAATATTTTCATATTTAAAAAAAACCATTTAACCTGAGACCAAATATCCTAAGGTAGTAGTTAGATTGGTCATAAGATTTAAAACTGCTAAGGCTATGCTGTTGTTCTTAAAGAGCTTAACAACGGGTGCAAAGGGATGTGCCTACAAGATATGAACCTGTGTGCTTTGATGGGCCTTGTGAATATTGCTCCATCATGCTATTAATGCAAGTGGTAAGTTATAAATTATTTTAGTGCCTGGCCGTGGACTTTGTTCCCACTGACAGTTCCCTAAACGGGGGGGCTGTCAGACGGCGGAGCCCTGTCAATTTTTTCGGGAAAGCTTTATTTTAAAGAGCTCTATCTCATGATGCAGTTCATATGTTTGTAGATGGCTCCGTTTTCAAGTTATGAGCCTTTAAAGTTGACTTTTACTTAGACATTTTCATTTCAATATTTTTTTTTTAAATCTCCATATGGACTTAGTTCCTACTGACAGTTCCTTAAATGGGGGGCTGTCAGACGGCGGAGCCCTGTCAATTTTTTTGGAAAGCTTTATTTTAAAGAGCTCTATCTCATGATGCAGTTCATAACTATGTAGGTGGCTCCGTTTTCAAGTTACAAACCTTTTCAAGTTGACTTTTACTTCAACCTTTCATGTCATTCTTTTAAAAAAATCCAAATGGACTAAGTTCCTGTGACAGTTCCTTAAATGTGGAAGCTTTCAATTGATCTTTAAGACAGTATCCATTGGCTGTATCCATCTTGAGGACCTAGGTATTACACTTAAATGTTTTGTGGTAACATTTTCGAGGGGTCATTTTGGGGTCAAAAGTCATCCAGGGGTCGTTATCGGATAACTTGGCTGTGCTTTGATATATGGATAACAGTTTTGGTATGGTGGTAGTTTTGCCGTACGAGTTTTGTGGTCACGTTTTCGAGGGGTCATTTTGGGGTCAAATGTCATTCAGGGGTCGTTTTCGGGTAGCTTGGCCGTGCTTTTACGTATGGATATGAGTTTTGGTGTGGTGGTAGAGTTTCGCCATACGCGTTTTGTGGTCACGTTTTCGAGGGGGCATTTTTGGATTCAAAGGTCATCCAGGGGTCATTATCGGGTAACTTGGCCGTGCTTTGACGTATGGATATGAGTTTTGGTATGTTGGTAGAGTTTTGCCGTACCACTTTTGTGGTCACGTTTTTGAGGGGTTATTTTGGGGTCAAAAGTCATGTAGGGCTATTATTGGGTAACTTGGCCGTGCTTTCATACCCATGCATTGACGTATGGATATGAAGCACCCGGGGCGCTAATTAGGTCGAAAACATGCCAGTATACTCATCTAGCGGGTATGCTCAGCTAGTGGGGGATTAGGGGTCATTCAAGGTCAAAGGTCAAATGGGGTAAACATTGGGGGTGGTGTATGGACATGAAACGTGAGGGTGGGGTTTTGATTGTTGATGCCACAAATTTAAAAGGTCACAACAAGGTCATCGGGTCATTCAAGGTAAAGGGTCAAATGGGGGAAACATAGTATCAGGCGAAAACTTGGTGGGTGGGGCGATTGTTGATGACCAAAATTTTATAGCTCATGATAAGGAACATCAGGGGTTCGTTCACAGGTCAAATGAAACCCGCAAAACCCGGGGGGGGTCATTCAATCCAGGTGATCGCAACCAAAAGCGTGATGTCAAAATCCAAGGACCACACCTAGTAGACCTGTAATGACCCTACATGACATGACCACAACTATGCATTCCCCTAACCATCCCAATTGATTGTTAATCATCCATTGATCCACTTGCAAAAGAATTTTTGTAAGAAGAATCCGAAAATCATGGTGTCATTTTGTAAAATGTGTTCTGGGCGTTTTTTGGGCGGTTTTGGTTTTTACTATTTTTTACTGATTTTCAATATTTTAAAGGCTAAAGAAGCTCATTTTTCTGCTGTATGTTTCTTTTATTGAACTTTACATATTTTATGTTATCTGTATAGTAAACTTTTTAAACATGCAAAAAAGCTAATATGGAATATTTTGTGCAAATTCTAAAAAAATTTGGTTTGTTTTAGGAGGCGAAGGAAAGTACACATACAGAGTTACTGTTAATCATAAGTAAAAGAGTTCAGTTACAACAAAGTTGTAATATTTTCATTATTTTCCGTTGCTTTTAAGAAGACCCCTTGCTGATTTTGTACATGTAACAATTGGATGTGAGGCATTAACATGTTAGGTTTACCTTACAAAACAGAGGGAGGACATTGTTGAAATATGTTAGCATGTAAGAATATAAATATTTCTTACATCCAAAGTTATTTACTGGATGGTGTTTACACGGTTTTACCAAGGTGGGGATTTGCCCTTCTCAAGCATTCATTTTGTGTCGGCCTGACTTTAAAGCAGGAAATTTGGTACTTGGTTGCTATAATAACCCCTTTACTCTGAAACTTGCCTAACTGGGAGTGGTGCTGCAGGAAGTGGCGTCGACAGCCAGCCGACAAATTGAGGAAAAAAATAGGTTGCTCAAAAATCAAAGAAACATGTCTAAAACAAAGGGATCATTGGTCCATGTCGTTGTCTGTTGATGAGGTCGTGTGTTGATTGTAAGTCTGTTATGTTGTGAAAAGGGTTAAGATTCGCCATGATACATCAATGGATTTAAACCAAACTTTAGGTCATAGGTACAATGTAGGA
This sequence comes from Ophioderma brevispina, assembly GCA_023653785.1. Taxonomy (NCBI): domain Eukaryota; kingdom Metazoa; phylum Echinodermata; class Ophiuroidea; order Amphilepidida; family Ophiodermatidae; genus Ophioderma; species Ophioderma brevispina. Next base: position 48,477 of record JAMKCH010045847.1, on the reverse strand, counting down.
TGCCTCATTTGTTGATGAGGTCAATTGAGGCATAACTCAGTTCATAAGACCATGAGTTGAATCATGATCCAGTTTGCGAGGGAACTTGATAGTGCTAAAACTTTCATTTTGCACTTGGTTCCCCACAAATTTTTCGTAAAATGTTGGCAACTTGGATCCAGAAGCTCAAATTTTGATACGATTAGTTCCATGCTTTCAAAATTTCTGAAAAATTAGTTCCCAAGACTTTCCTCCACTCAATTGGCAACCCAAAAAGTCAGACTCTCTTTCACCAAAAAAAATAGTACTTAAAGGTTTAGTGAGATTTCAAGGCATTCATGTATCGCCACAATATATGGGGATTTTTCATATTAAACAGATTTTTTCCTTTTATTTTGGCCAATATTGCTTATATAAAACATGGGCTGAATTTTGCATTTGCTCCAAATACCCAAATTAGCAATTTCACTATTTGTGTCCAAAGAAAGAATTATCAGCTAAATCTTGTTCCAGAGGGGGATATTTTGGTACAGGAAAGTTTACTATTAGTGAAAAATCGGGCTTTCAATTTTTGGGGAACACCTGATATGTGAAATCTATCATTGCACCCTACCTCAAACCTTCTGTGTTATGAAATGGAGGGCCACAATCCCTATAATAAAAAGATACATAAATTCATTCGTTGTGTCATCATGCCGACCGGTTTTTCTGTCGGTTAGTCATGCCTCCTATTCTCTCGCCCTCCACCCTGGAAAAGAAACCAATAGAAAAAAACAGGTGCTGGGTCGTGGCCTGCAAAATATAACTACAACAAAAGTACTGATGTACAAAATAGTGAACTGGTATTAATTAGAGTACCACGTAACTCATGGTTTCTTTGTTCCACATTGTAGTAACTTTTTGAGGTTCTGAGGCCTCTAAAAGAAAGAGCCGGTTTTGTGAGGACATGTTTTGGGGATTGGTAATGATCAAATGTTATAGAAAACACAAGGCTTTTTAAACTGGCAACTTAATTATAACCTCCTTTTCTTATTAGTTTGCGCCATTTTTTCGTACTTTTGGGTCCAACGATTACAGGACCTGAAAACTTGTCATATAATGAGAAAAATGTGTGGCGCTACACCAGATATTCTTGAAATAATGAAAGAAAACACGAAGAGACTCAATACAATCATTTCCTTTGTGGGTATGTGGGCCCTGCAGAGTTATATTATTTCTACAAGTGAATTATATTGATATTCATATACTTCGAGGATTAAACTTTATTGTAGTTCAAGTGGCCTTACAACTAAGCCAACTCTTGGTGGCTCCAAAATGAACCATTGGTGTGAAGATATTTTTTAAAAGATGATCAAACATAACAAACAAGCCGTTTGGTTAAGGCTTCATTTTTTATCCATTGGTGATGTTTGTTCCTACTTTTAGGTCCAACTCCAAATTAAAAGGCCAAATTGTCAATTAACCAATTTCATATAGAAACTTGCAAGCCTTTTATTCTGTAAACCTCAAAACTATAGAAAGGTTCAAATTTTCGGAGAGGTAAATATATGTATATGTAATATTTAATGAAACATGAGCTATATGTCTGATGATGTGAATACAACAAATTTTAATGAAACATCCTTTGTTTGATTATGTGAATATGAATATGTATGACTACAAAATGAAAAAAAAAAACCACCAATATAATAACTATGCAAGCAAGCATAGAAAAAGACACTTCTTAAATATGCCCAAAAAAGATCTAGTGAAGGATATATGGGAAATAAGGCCCAAAGACCAATATTTTCTTGTTAGTTCATTTCCATTATTCTAATTAACTCTAAAGCCGAGGAGGAGGTCGCAGGGGTTTGTCAGGTACCCGTACTCATGGTTCTGAAAGTGACCCCTAACAGGACCAATTTCAGTGAAAATACCTCTTTTCAATACGTAAATAAAATTATACCTTTAAAATAACCAATATGCAAGAGAACACAACTTTGTGCTACTACAAAAAAAATTCCACGTTCAAGGCAAATTTGCTGTTATGTTCAGGTTAATTTTTCCTATTTGTGTCAATGAACCAGTCACAATCACAACTGAATTTGATACCCCTAGCAGGATTAGAACTTAATTATTGTGAAGTTGATGCCCCTAGCGGTAGTCCTGTATTTGCAGAGCTGGAATCCCTCTGTTTAGAAGGAGCATGGGTACATGGGTACCCGACCAAAATCCAAAAATGCAAGTAAACTGTACATAATATTTATATTGATGCAGTTGAATACTACAAACTGGTGACTCGATGAGATGAAATAATAACTGTACCAATTTTAAATAAGTAGCAAAGTTGAATTATCCATTAGCGTTTGAGTTTGCTTGTGTATAATAGTGTCCGTTGGCAATGGGCTCTTCAAAATTGTGATGGATTTATCCATTTTAAATCCGATTATTCTTCAGAGACTCTTGACTTTAAAGTCATGACAATCACTAGAACCTCTTTTTTAATCCTTAGTGTTTGGGGGTGTTTGTGAACAGAGGGAAGTGTTGTCTTTCTTTGAAAGTCCCCTCCCGACTATTTTTATGCTTCCTCCAGTGGGGTTTTTAGAAGGCAAATGGGCCATAGAGGAGACATATCCCCCTGCTTTATAAAACCATATGTAACTCCGTGCATTAACTAAACTTTGATGTAAAAATATTTTATATACTATACACTGAACATGTTACAATATTTCAATATTAGCCTCTTTATATTTTATAAGTTAAACCTAAGGTGAGTAATTAATGTACCCAAATGCCCCAAATCCAATGTTATATGTAAAAGTCAACAAGGGTCTTCTTAAAATTTGCAACCCAAATATGCAAAGATTACACTTTGTTGTAACATCTTTTATTTGTGATTAATATTATGTGCAACTGCAGCTTTTTTCAGTGCATAAAATCCTAATAATCAGAAAATGAACTTTCCGCCCGAAAAACACCCAAATTATTTTAGAATTGCCCAAAACATGCCTATATTGAACTTTTACATGTTAAAAAGTTTTTTACACTATGAAAACATAATAATTAAAGTTCCATAAAAGATACATGCAGCAGAAAAAGTGGGGTTTGAGCCTTTAAGATATCAGAATCAGTACAAAATAATATAAAACCAAAATCCGCCCAAAAAACATCCAAGAACACATTTTGAAAAATGACACCCATGATTTTTAAAATCCTCATAAAATTTTGATTTTGAAAAACCTTGGTTGCAAGATTGTATATGAAATTTTCACAAAAATACATTTCCCCATGTACTAATGGGTATGGGTAAGATACATGGTGATCTCAAAGTGATGGATAGGGGAGGGGGTGGCCAACCACCCCCCCCCTTTCGGGAGAGAAGTACCAACATGCCTAGCACAACACAGAAACATCACAGGTACTTGATTTTGGTACAGCTATTGTCCTCTTTCCATTGATACCAAAATGAGTACCAACATGCCTAGCATTACGTCACAATGACATAAAGTTCGCAGGTTAGCAAAATTGTCAGTTTCCATAGACACACATAGGGGAAAATTCAATTTTTCGCCAAAAATGTTAGGAATATCTGATTTTCATGCGGTTTTTGGCTCTACTTGATGGGAAATGACTAGTTTTAAAAAATGAGAGCATTTTAGTGCTATAATAATGTTTTTGAGTCCCTAAAATGGCGAAATATCAATATCCAACTTATATTCAGTATTTCATACTTTCCTCAACATATGACGTCATAGTGACGTTATAATGGGGATGTTGGTACTTATTTTGATACCAATGTAAAGAAAAAACTCTGAGCTACCCTATGGTACCAAAGTTACAGGAATCGGATGTTCAGTAATGAAAATCACGGGGGGGGGGGGTAACCACCTCCTTCAGGAGTTTTGTTACAAAAAATGGCTCAGGTAGACGAGGGGGTTAATGAACAGGTCAGAATGATCATTTGGTAAAGAAAGAACAACGAAATGGGGAAAACGGTCACTGCCCCAATTTTGTGTAACATTCAGTTATGGTTTAAATGATCCAAACGTCATTTCTCCAACATGTATCCCGTGTATTATGCCTTTTTCATTAGTTGATGCTTAAATCCACCGCAGACACTGGGCCTGTGAATCCACCCAGAATGGGACAAGCTTGGTGGTTAGTTTTTAATACTGATAAAAACCAGGTCCAAAATTAAAACAAGAGCAGCCTACCCTCAGACCTTTGATAGATCACTGCGTATAACAGCACGCGGTAGTTTTTGACCACCACCCATGCTTCAGGAGCAGGTCTCCTTCAAAGGGCAGCTATTATTTTTTCTGATCTTTTTTTTTTTTTTACTTTGAATTTTTCCCTGTAATCTGAAAAATAATGAAAATTTTATATATTTACCTAACCAAAAGACCAACGAGCAGGCCCATAGCCAGGATTTTTCTGGGGGTGCGGATTTTCCAAAAGTGGACCCTTTTCCCAAAATGTGGACCTTTTCACAATAAAGGGGGTGTAAATTTGGCAAAGGTGGACTTTTTGCCCAAATATTGCCCTTTTTTGACCAAAAAAAGCCTAAAACCCCTATTTTTTCCTAGCTTGCTTCGCTCGCACACATCATTTTGTGGACCTTTTTGGCTACGGCCCTGCCAACGAGGATTGTTGTGCCAGATTTGCAATTCTAATCCTTGATAAAATTTACGTAATAAATCGCTACTGCTATTGTGGTCAATGATGAATAGCTCCGCTCTGGAATGGTTGCCACAACCTGTGCTCCAGGAGCATGAGTGGTGGTCAAAATCTCACACTTGCCGTATGACACATAATACTAAACTTACAAAAAAAGCCTTATGAGTATAAATTCTCGTGGAATAAAAAATTATTTACAATTTCCAAATTAGAACCAAATATAGAGGTGAAATCAATTTGAATATTAAAAAGCCAAGGTATAAAACTAATAATACCATATGTGGTCGTTTGTACTCATCAGAATACAAATAGTTTCAAAGAACATTATCAATTTTGATTTCTTATTCAATATCTAACTTCGACTATTCTAATGTATAGCCCTTAGAAATATACGTTATTATGAAAAAATGTAATTTTAGAAAATCCTAAAAAGGGTAATTTAGCTGATTTTAAATGTCAGGGAATTTTGCCCATTTAAACTTGACATCCGAGATCCAGAAAAATCTATTTACCATATCCCCGTGGGATGTAAACGCATATATGTTTTGATCTATAGTGCAAAAAGAAGACATAATGTCAAAGTAAGACAAATTGATACGTTTCGTTATTTCACCCTTTTAGTTGATTTTTGATCAGTTTTTGTGCTTTTTGCTTTTTATTTCACTTTGACTCAGAAATCTGTAAAGTTAAATGGCTAACACTCTTCACCTGATGAAAAGACCAAACACTCATATGACCTATTTTGAAAAGAGTGCATTATAATATGGATTTGGCCATTTCAATCCCAGAAACTCAATTAAGCCAAGTAGCTTTCTATCCACTTATTCTATTACCTCTGCTGCCCATTATTGAAAAAGCAGCATTCTGATTGGTCAGTTTACTGCCCATTATTCTGCAATAATGGGTCGCCAATGCATTTTCTTATTAAAGGAAGCTGTTTTAGGTAATAGAATAGAAATAAAGGGTTTGCAGTGTCATTTATGGACTCATAATGTATCCTCGGCCAGAAAAAAACTTTCAAATAATTATTTAGTTTTTCTGACCTCGGACACATTATTCGCCCATATATTACACTGCAAACCCTTTATTTCTTAATTATGACACCTTTTGGATGGAAGTACAAATGTCTTCATGAAATACTTTCAGAAAAGAAGGTATTAAAATTTATTTAATATTACATGGCATTATGTAGGAATTTGGGGATTAGACAGCACTTTTGCTACATTACTGGAACCAATTTTTTTTTTCAATCCTTATCTTAAATTTCAAAATGGCGGTCATTTTGTTTCATATTCAGCATGTTTCTGCACATAACAGATATAAAGCGACACATCTTTCAGCAATTACTTGAATTTATTGCATACATTACATTGTCCAACAGAATATCACTTTAAAATTTATAAAACAATGGCTTTTAAATAAAATGACGATTAAAACAAATATGGCGCCCATTTTCACAAAATTTGATTGATATGTCCATATAAAATGCATAAGGAGTTACTTTTCAAAATATTTTCCTTAATTTATCGCAAAACACTTGAAGTAGAATACATCAGATGTTATAAAAGGTATTTCAGTATGGTATATATAATCAAAATGGCGGCCATTTTTGTTAAATTTGATATCATTATGCAAACATTTGTTATGCATTTTGACTAAGTCTAAACTTAATGAAGCAGTTCACAATCGTCAAAGTTAACAAACATGTGGTTTCTATATGTGAAGTAAATAAATCTATGACTGGAACTTACTTTGCAACTGTGCGACGTTGCGACCATTACCGATGGTTTTCAACAGGCATCTGATTCCTGGAATTGATCATGTGACAGACGGCTAGTGACGTCACGAAGTGCTCTATCCCACACATGAGATAAACTATAGCGTAGGCCCCTTTCTTATTGAGGGTCGGGTTCTCAATTCTCTCCCGTATGGCTTCCTTGATTCCTCGCTTGTGGTATTGTTCCTCCTTATCGAGAATTATAACATCCTCGACAGGTTCAATGTGTGTTTGGAGTCTCTGATATGCAAATAAACAGCAGAATTTTGCGCTTCGTTGATGCTAGGTCTTCTGTGTTGGTTTATTCTGGCCTTCACAGATTGTTTAGTCTCACCGACATAAGTTTCATTGCAGCCACTTTCGCTGCATTTGAGTCCATATATCAAGTTGGAGCATTTCTCCTTAGGTGTTTTATCCTTGACGTGAACTAATTTGCCGCGAAGAGTATTGCTGGGTTTGAAAGACGTTGCAATACCAAAGTTCTTGAGGTGAATTTTAACCTTCTCCGAAACACCAGCGATATAGGGGATGGTGGCCTGGGCTTTTGTTGGTTGGCCTCCTCCACTCGCGGGGCTGCGGTTGTATTTCTTGTCGTTTTCAAGATGACCAGTCTGTAACCACAGGTGTTTGAGACAGTTTTTATGTGGTGTTTCTCCTGATTGATGTTAACAGGATCACTTATGATGGTTCTATCTTACAAAGTCATCTTGCATATAGTAGAAGTTTGATACTAACATTCCCAGAAGGCCATATTATTGTTACCCCTGTAATGTATAGATACGGCACGATTTAGGACCGGTTTTTTCGGGACACTTTTTTTTTTTGAAAAAATATTTTTCTCGTCGTTGATTAAATGCACCTGGGGAACACACGATCTCTCTCGCCAAACAAAGTATATAGGAATTAGAAAAATCCACAACAAGAAACTGATTCTCATGCTTTTTCTCGCCAAACAATAAAATGTATAAGAATTAAAAACACAACGAGAAAAGAAATTCTCGTCCTTTTCCTCGCCAAACAATAAAATACATAAGAATTAAAAAACACAACGAGAAAAGAAATTCTCGTCACTTTTTCTCGCCAAACAATAAAATACATAAGAATTAAAAAACACAACGAGAAAAGAAATTCTCGTCCTTTTCCTCGCCAAACAATAAAATACATAAGAATTAAAAAACACAACGAGAAAAGAATTATCGTCACTTTTTCTCGCCAAACAATAAAATACATTAAAAATTAGAATGTACAGTTAAACCTGCTAGAGGGCGTTTGGGGCGAGAATTTTGGCGAGAAAAAATCTCGCCGAAATCTTGGTCCTAAATCGTGCCATAGATGATGATATAAGCCCAGATTCTGATTTAGTGATAACTACTTATATGTATAACACCATGTACAATGTAGATGACCCTGATTCTGCTTTAGTGGTAACTATCTTTGCATATAATAGATTGCATGGTTATACTTGTTTAAAAGCCGCCAAATTATCACCTCGTTGTGAGAGCCCAGCAAACTGATTTTGATCAGGCGAATGATAATCAACCTGCGGCTACGCTAACATCCCTATTGTTTTTTTTTTTTTTTATCTCACTGTCTTTGAAGTCACTGTTGTCTTTTTAAAACCATCGATGTATTTTTTATCATACCTTGTCAGACGACACAACCTGATGTCATTCTGGAACACGTGCACTCATCACGGCAGGCATCATCGGATGTCAATCAGATGACATCTGTGAATTGAATGTGGAAAGACTCACTCGGGCAAAGTAAAGTAAAGATCAACATCATTGAACATCTTACAAAAACGCAAAAAGTCACTGCGATTCTCCTCCAAGAGACACACGCAAGTGACAGTTCCATCCTGAAAATGTGCGGCTATACTCCAGCCTGCACACACCGAGAGGAGCTATACCCATGGTATTGCCACCTTTGTTATTAACTAGGAACAAACACACAACGCATGCGCGAACCGGCCGGGAATTTCAAGATACCGGAAGTGGAGCTTTAGAAACGTAAACACAGTGCGAAAAAGCAACCGAGTTGACTGACAAAATCTTAAATTATTATTTTTCTAAGCACGATCGGACTACAAGCTTGTGAAAACAAATGTATATGTTATGGCTGTTGGCACACGTTTTTATTCTGCGTGAATTGGTTGGAGAGAAAAATAATGAGTAATTTTGTACCACACTGTACAGCCGAAAAACACACCGAAAAAACGCAAAAATTTCACGATGAAAATTGAGCCGAAAATAACCCCTGTCTCGGCCATTTTGATATTCCGGTCTTCAAAATGGTCATGAACAATTATGAAAGTGTACTTTAACAAAATCCTGATGCCCTGGTGGTCTCCGTTTCGTAAAAGGAAGTTCTGGACCAAAATCTGACAATGGGTGATTCTGCCAGATAGAGCCAAATGTACAGTATCGTGTGTACGTGCCCTACAGTGTGGTTGCACATGCTATCTACAGCTATGGGTTAATGTTTTGAGTTTTTCAATTTCTTCGTCCAGAACTAAGTAACCTTATTTTATCAGCGCAAGAGCATGATACACATTGTTCTAGATTAGCATAGTTAATCAGGCTACCTCAGGGGCGGCGCCAGGGGGCGCCCGCCCCCCCCCCCCGAGATTTTCAAAATTTAGGAAAAACAGGGGTTTTATGCAATAGATTGCGCAAAAATTAGGGTTTTTTTAACCAAAATAAGTTAATTTTGTACTGTTTCCCCGCCCCCCGATGATGTTTCGCCCTTCCTATGATTTTACCCTGGCGCTGCCCCTGGGCTACCTGTATTTTGTGTTTGGAACTTCTAAACCATATTCAATCTCAAGTTCGAAGGTGACTGTCTCTACTTTGTGCTGCCTTTACGGGGTCCCCTTTTTTGAAGTCCTGCACCCCAATAAATCTTGTGCAGTGGTGGATTTAAGGAAAAGGGCCCTGTCAGCAGTTTAACCTTTAGCGTCAAGAAATATCGCACTTTATTGCGACTAAGGTGACGTGTGTCCGAGGGGCGCTGAGAGCAATATTTAAGGGGGCCCTGTCAGCAGCTGCTGACACTGCTGAATCTTAAATCCGCCACTGATCTTGCGTATGGCCCTGCATGGACTCCAAACATCTGTTCCTATAGTAACTGGTCCCTATAGGCTTTTCCTTAAAGAGACATGAGGACATTTCCAAAAATTGCCCCCAATTTTTTTTCAAACCCTTTTTTTTTCATATTTGGAATGCTTTCCAATGTTTTAGATCACACCTGAAGTGAATAAGCCAAATACACCGTCTTTATGTAATGAGATGATGATTTAGTAATTTCTGTCGTGCATGACAAAAATTCAAAGCATGTTTTTTCTATAGGGAGGATTACGAGAGCAGGCAAGTTCTAAACAAGGTTTTGTACTTTTCTTTTGTACTTGTTTGTCCAATAAACTTTTGAGAGAAATTTGTATTTTTTTTAATGATAAGTTGAGTATAAATACAGTATTTGCCTCGATAAGCACCCAGGGCATAAAGTTAGCTGCTTGGGCACTACTGTTAAACCATTTCTGCATATTTGTTAAAGGCTGACTCATTTCCCGATGAGACGCACTCAATTATCAAGCAAATTGCGTTTTTGTATATACATAATGCTTGTCCATGCGCTAATCACTGTGTTAAATAACTAAACTCATATTGAAGTCTTTTTTTATAGAAAATCACAACTCTAAATTGCTATAAAATTCAGAAAATTGCATGAAAACGGAAAGTCTGATTCATCACTTACCTTGGAATTAAGCATTATAGGTAACTATCTTTAGTTCTCCATGAGGGTTTTCAAGTACTACACAACAAAATTATATTTTGAAATCTCTAAATCAGCCTTTAAGGATTCTAATTTTCCTATCTATGAGTAATATCTGCATTCATTTGGAATTTTCTGTGTCAAATTTCCCATGTCAAATTTGATGGGTGGGCACCGTTTTAATAATAATCAGCTTTTATAATAGTGCTTTATCACCATAAGCAGCCTTGAAGCGCTGTTGCCTATTATTCTTATGCTGCCATCAAGAAATAGTCACTACCATTTTGCTATCTAGTTTGCAAGTGGCCAAGTGCACAGTAATTAGCTAGAGTAGGCCTACTAAGATAAGATAGGGGGATTTCCCCCAATTGTTTTTCTTTCCCCCACCCCACCCCCACCCCCAGACAGATTTTTGGCAAAAATCAGTGATTCGGTGCTACAAATCACCAAATTTGGGCAAACCTCAGCAATTTGGGACAAACTTGGTGACAAATATTTTGCCCCAAAAAATATCACTTTTTCTCAAAAAAAATAACTTTGAACCCCCCCCCCCCCCAGAAAACGAAGTCTGACACAACCATAACTTCTACCTTTTAAGTAGGACTTGAATGTTCCAGTATGAGGTTGATGTGCTTTTTAATTCCCTATATTTTTTTTGCCCATGGTTTTTGTATGACAATTTTATGAACATTTTTTGACAAAATCTTTGTCACATTTTGTAATAATTGGCTTTAATCTCCAGTAAAAGTATCAAAGACAAAGACCATTCTTTCCCGTTTCAAGCAAGGACATTATGACAAACAAGAGTGATTGCTTAAAAATATTGGAAATAAAGAAAAGGCAAAGTCACAATTCATTTTTAGGGTGTGCAGCTGGCGTGGCCAGGTGGAGGGAGCAAAGTAACCTTCTAAAACGTTTTTGAGGTGAAATCGGGAAATTAAAAGATAAATATTCATGCTAAATTAGCCATTTTTCAGACTCTTTTCCCTGCGACCAGGATACTTTTGCCTGTGATAGGGACATTTGTTGCACCTACTGGGAACTTGCCCCCTTGGAACCACCTGGCTGGCTATGTGCCTGAGGGTGTGCATGCTTGAAACATAGCCTCTGTATATCAAACATACCTGAAAATAATCGGCCACAATCAGATAGTACGTCAGCCCGGACCAGTTTTGGGCACCAAGGGGTAGGTGGAAGAGTAGAAATTTTTATTGCTACCACGTGTTAGGTACATTTGTGGGGATCATCGCCTGGGTGGATGTAGAAATCAGAAGTGGTGCAATTTTTTTATGGACCAAAAAAGGACAAAATTGACCCAAATAAGGTACAAATCGTAGAATGATGATGTATTTATTCCAACTTCATATTAAAATGTAATAGTATTTAATTTTCCCGGATCTATAGCTGTGGATTCAAGAAGAATTTAAATGTTGGAATCTGGGGTCAAAATTGACCCAGAAAAGGCAAAAAAGGTCAAAATTGACCCAAAATATGAGACAGTAAAAATTAAAAATGGCAAGGTAATCATTCCACTTATATGCATTTTAAAACTTCTCAAATGAAACCTCATTTCTATTAATATATTGGTAGTAGATTAAAATATAAATTTTGACATTTAGGGTCAAGATACACCCCAAAAGAGCAATATAATAGTCCAATTTAATACTTTCATCTTGATTGAATCGCCTTGGCTCCAATATCCATCTGTTAAATATCGTGCCCGTATCATCTCAACCAGTTTTGATATGAGGGCTAAAACGTCATTTATAAAGCCTCCTAGAATATTGTGTAAAAATAATAAATTATGCACTTTTTCACTTATAATATCTAAGTTAAATATTTTAAGTCCTACGATTTCACAGAGTAAATGAGACAAATAGTACCTTTCTACAGACACCAATATTATATTCTGATCACTTCCTGTAAAATCTGTGGATCCCGGGGATGAGCTATTAGCGAGTGGATCTTTAATAAATTTGACTCCAAAATTGACCCTAGAAAAGGCCAAAAGAGGTCAAAATAGACCCCAAAAGATAAATTGGGTAATTATACTGTGAAAGTTAATTTTTTGAGAAGCAACTGGAATAGACAAATGGTTGTACTTTTTGTCAGCTGGCAACCACATAGATTGCATTGACAAAATGATTGCCATGTTGGCAAAGGTGGACAATATCATCTTTCGCAGCGTATTCTTTGCAAAACGTCTTTATCATGCATTGCTGCTCCCACTTCAAATAAAGCTGGTATCTCTGCTGCAGAGTGGGTTAGTCATCTGCTACCTCTACTTGCACATGGAAGACTCCACAGAATAAAGGTCTGATATAATCTAGTCCTTCACTTGAAAGCAATGCCCACCGAACTGTGCTCTCTTCTGTGCCACAATTGTGGAGATTGGAGGTATTTCACCATAGATCCGATGTTCGGTAGGATGTTTTTCCCAGGAGATATTTTTCAACTCGCATGAGTTGCATGGTATAAGTGCCATTTAAAAGGTCCTGCAGCTCCCCCTTCATTGTCAAGGTTTCTGCACCATACAGTAAGATGATTTCCACACAGGCCTCTAGGAGGCAGTCTTAGTTGCTCAGGAGACATCTGAGTTTCATATTATATACTTAACCATAATAGAAAACAGTTGTGATAATTTCAGGGCAGAAATAACCAAAAGATCAGATTTAACAACATTTTAGGATAGCTTCCATTCTGAAAGACTAACTGTTTCTCCTACCGGATACAATTGGTTTACTTAGGTTCAGGAAAAAAGACTGAAATTGTGCCATATTGGGTTAAATTTTGACCAATTGGGTTGGACCATTTTAATCCCTTTGATTTTTTTCATTGCGAATGTCAATAGAAGGAACACTAAATTAGGAGATGGGCAATTTTTTTTTTCAAAAGGGGACTTCCCCCAAACAACAAGGGGGGAAATTTGGTCCCCCAAAATTACGAAGGGGGAAAATTTGGCAAAAAAAATACCTAAATATTTACCCTTTTTAACAAAAAAAACATAAACCCTATATTTTTTTCGCTCGCAAAATCTATTTTTGGGCCTTTTTAAGCTCTTTTAGGGATTATGGGGCTTTTGGAATGGAGCGTCAGCCCCCACTGACCCTCCCCTGGTTACAAGCCTGATATGTTCATTTTATACCAATTTTAAAATAACCTTTTTTAAAGACTGCAGACATGTAAACGTGCATTAATTGGTTAATATATTTTGACCAATTGGGTGTAATTTGACCATTATTATCCAAAGTTTTCAATTTTGGATGTCACTACTAATAAAAGCTTGTTGAAATTCATGCCTTAATATTGAAACATATGCATACCAAATACCATTTTTCCTTGTTTTTACCCATTTTAAGACCTTTTGGCCATTTCTGGGTCAATTTTGACCAGATTGCAACATTCAAATTCTTCAATCTACAGCTATATAGTGGGAAAAATGAACTGCAGAGTGGTCCAAAAAAAGGTTTACACTTTTTCGTTTGCAAATTTCTAAAAGGTGGGTAGACATATCAAAATAGTTTGAAGATATTTATTAATTATAATATCTTGTTGGAACCTGGTGAAAACGGCGTTGAAAACCAAAGTTTAAATGACACAATGGCCGCAATCTAGAGAAAAAAGGTCAACAACCACTTTGCACACACGTAAATCTATGGCAATCCGTTGTTATTCCTAATTATATCATTATTGATACCCCATTGAACCACGCCACGCACCCCGTCATAGGACTTGGTATTGTAATAATAACCACAAATGTAAGAATTAAGGATCTCAAATTATTTATAAGTTTCTCTATAAATTTAAAATACAACGGCTGCAATATTTCTTCTTTAAATCAATCTTATCACAAACCATGCAAACATTGACCATGTACAAGTAGAGTCTGAATCAGTATGACAAGAAAACAACATGCAGTCTCATGCAATTTTAAATTTCCTCCCCAATTGAAATCAACTTAATTATATTGTAAATGGACTTTCAAGTCCAGTTTTCCATAGCGTTGAGATATTCTTTATTCATTTTCAAACGGTTAAACACTCTGCACAAACTCAAAGTGTGGTCAAAAGTTTGTTACATGAGTAGGCCATACAGTTTCACAACAATGGTATTGATCATACTGTCAAACGCACGATTGCCCCATAGACTTGTGCACAGTGGGTTTTGAACCATTTTTCTCTACACAACGGTCCCATTTTGTTATTTGAACTTTATTTTCCAACGCAGATATTGTAGTTAATAAATATCTTCAAAACGTGTGATATGTCCACCCACCTTTTGAGAAATTTGCAGACATAAGTGTAAACCGTTTTTGAACACACTGTATACAGTTTAAAATTAAGATGGAATTAACACATAACCATTCTACTTATTATGTTTAACCATATTTGAGCAATTTTGGCCCCTTTTTGGCCCCTTTTTTGACCCTTTCGTTCGGGGTCAAAAACAACCCCCGATTCCAACATTTAAATTCTTCTTCTTATCTACTTGATAGAGTGGGGGAAGTAAATAGTATTTAACATTTCAATATGAGTGGATAAATAAATCACACACCATTTTAATGATTTTTACCTAATTGAATTTGGGTCAATTTTATCCGCCTTTTTGGCCCTTTCTGGGGTCAAAATTAACCCAGATTCCACATTCAAAATTCTTCTTCTTGAATCTAACAAGCTATATATTGGGGGGAATTAAATAGTTTACATTTCAATATGAGTTTAAATAATAAATCATCATTCTATGATTTTTACTAATTGGGTCAATTTTGACCTTTTTTGCCATAAAAAGATTGCAGTACCACTTTTGATTTCTACATCCACGCAGGTGATGATCCACACATAATGTCCCTAACACCTGGTTACCATTGGTATTTTTCTACTCGACCGACCTACCCTAACTCGAAACTAAAGCCCTTTTTCAAAGTGGCCTGACGTAATAAGAGTACTTGGCCCATTGTATAGAAAATACACACACATCTCACCTTTCTCTTCCTTGACTCTTGCTTTTGCTCTGCTCATATTTGTTCCTTTCAACACCATCCCTCTAATATTTGGGTAGTGCTGCAAAAATTTTTCTCACTAAAATTGTGAAAATTAATGTATTTTTTTGGTATTTCAGTGTTTCTTTTTTTTTAACCCATCCCGTCCAACTGGCACTTATTGGCAGTCAGTTATTTTTGTGCCAATGAGTGCCGGCTGGACATTTAGTGAAAAAAAGATGACTTCCGATAACTACCTACTGTGCACTTACTCCTCAGGATACCGACTGCCAATGCATGCTGGCTTGGCATTTTCTCTCAGGAGATTGCAGAAATACAAGCACCGATTTGTGCCAGCTGGGCATTTACCCTCAGAAGGCAAAACAATTTTTAAAGAATAACAACAAAAAGGACTCTAACCCTGAAACTAAACAAAAATCCAAATGCTTATGGAAGCTGGCTGAGCAAAAAAGTCTAAGAACTTTCTGTATATTACACATGCACACAGTGCCACACACCCCTCCAGTGTACGATGTGCTAGTCTCATACCTACTTTGTACACATGGAAACTATCACCCAAAAGTAAAAAAACCTGAATGACATTGAGTGCCAGATGGGCATATGCCCCTCAAGAGAGCGCAAAAATTGGACTGCCGATGAGTGCTGGTTGAGCATTTTCCCATCAGGGAGATTGCAAAAGTTGGAATGCTGATAAGTGCCTTCTGGGCATTCCCCCCATGGAAACCCAACTACCAACGGGTGGTTGTGGGACATTAAAGCAATATTGCCACATTTTTTGAAGAGCGCCCCCAATTTTCAAAATTTGATATTTTTGCACAGTTACGTGGGTAATTGTCTAGGAAACTACACTGCGAACGAGAATGCTAAAAAAATGCGTATTATCACAAAATTAAGCGATTTGTCATTAGAATGGCGAGCATCGCAGATTGGACTTGACGGCAGAGCTGAAATGCTACGTTTATGTCCGTCCATAATAGTGCCACCTCGAGGAAAAAACCTCTAACTTGAATTGCCCGAACTATTAAACAACTACTGGATGAGCGTAGACCACGTACGTGGCACTATTTCCCCGGCTATTTCACATTGGAAGGCCGTTTCCAGCAGACGGTGAATTATTAGCGGGGATCCCCGATAATAATTATTCTAGTACAAAATTCCTTCGTTTGTGACCACATAGACATTTTCGAGCCTTAACCATTCACAGGTATAGTTTTACTAGCCACGTTACCCAATGCAACCCGTGTAAAAAATCTCCAAATTTTTGAAAAAAATTGGGGGAGACCTTCAAAAAATATGTAATATTGCTGAACACTTTTTCCAAGGAAAAATTTACAGAGGTCTGAATGCCCAAATGGCATTCGTGACTGCAGATGTATGCCAGCAGGTCGTTATGTGCTGATTGGGGGTTTAGTTCACCAGAAGTTGTTAGGGGGATAGCGAGTTAATTCATTCCTACTGGTGTGTGCAGTGGAAGGAAAGAAACAAAATGTTTTCTTAGAAACATTTATCGTCAAAGACAAGGTTTTGTATTTGGATCTTTGACTTTTTTTTTTTTTTTAATTTTCGGTTTTTTTGTTTTTTAATAAATCAAAATTTTATTTGTAGCATTGCTGTGGATTTTTTCCAGTTCAGTGTGATTAAATTATCAAACATTCGCCACATTCCCAGGAAATATTTACAACTTATATTGCCAAAATATATACTCTTTTGGAAGAAACGGGGCATGAAAAATGTCTATATCCCAGGAAGCCAACTGCCAAAGTTTCTAAATGTGATGTTATTTGTGTACAAAAAAGGGCAACAATTAACCTCCAAATTTCAAAATTTCCCTCCAAATACCAAATTTCCTGAGGAGCTCCCAAATTCCCTACTTTTCATGCCATGGGAAGAAAATAAATTGGACTTTGTAGTGAATGGCGGTTTGAATAAGCAAACCGAGACCAAATTTTGTATTTTTCAAATTAAAAAATAATTAAAAAATACACATGTGGAGATCTCAATTTTCTGGTTTTGATAATTTTGGAGGTAAACTCCCGGGGGGGGGGGCACTTGTATTCCAAAGTGGATATCATGCTCGTGTATGGCCTCCCAGAACGTACCCCAAGCGCGTATTTTCACTTAGCAGGAAAAACAACATACGGCAAGCATTTTCTGGTTGATTTTGCTTACCTAAACCAAAGAACTTTGGTTATTTTGCTACCCTAAAAAAAAGAATTTTGGTTTAATTTTTACTACCCTAAACAAGTAATTGCATGACTCTACTAAACTTACGTTCAAAATCCGGAATAACTAGACCAATTACACTGTGAACTTGATTACAAATTTCTTTAAAACAAAGGTATTTATTTTTAATGGGTGTTTAAATCACTTCATTAAAAACATCGATTAGGTATCAATATCAAAGATTTATCTATAATAAAGGTTGTTAATTAATAAAACTACTAAACTACTACTGGTTGTGTGCCGCGACGTACGCGGACTGCAGCAAGATTACAATAAAGATGCAGAACTAGGTTTAAAACTTCAATTTCCAATAGTGGGTCGTGTTCACGGACGACTTGTCCTTACTGAAGAAAACCAGCTCCTAATGACTCCCGAAGCTCGGAGGTCGACTAAACATAAAGTCCAAATGTGCTGCAGCTTGTTTATAATTGGATAACTCAGAGGCCACAAAATATAAAACCGAAGATGGCTACACAGTCGGACGACTACTATTGGAGCTGAGACAACTATGACAATGTCCACTATATGGAAGACAGTGTTTACTGTCACTGTCACTATCAACTTGGAGCAACTGGATGTCACTAATGATATTATGTTACTCTGCCTGCAACTTTCCCTCAATTGCTTTATATAGCCTCTCCAACAATTCTAGAAGGATCTAGCACAGTCTATATGAGTCATGTACTAAATTTAGTACATTACATCATGAGTCCATCACCCTCATGCACACAGCATCTCTGTCTGTATATTCAGTATGGCGCCGCCTAGAGTTTCTTGACTCATCACACCTCGGGCTAGTCTGATCTCCTAGACTCGAGTAATCTCCAGAACATTCTAAACCTTTCTAATGAAATCACTAAGGTTCTAGACGTTTCTCCGCTTTTCTGTTTTATTCTACACACGCCAGTATGTACACAAACCAGGTATATTTTTATATTATGTTACTTAGATTAATTTATATTTTATTTGCTAATTTATAAGTTTAACTCATTTAAAGTGAAATAAATCATTGCTAATTCTTGGGGCCTGTAACACTGGCCTTTTCATCATGTCCTCAATATCAATAACCTTTTGTTGCTGTACGATGATATTGAATAAAGTTTGATATGATATGAATGGGTCACCTTGAACAGGATTCGCACAGGAGTCGGTCGTTTAAACAGCAATACGCACCGATGGGGGTTGCCTGCCAATATCTCCATTACAGACTGCAGATCACATTCTCAATGAGCGCCCTACCTTTTGTCCACCGGTTGATACAGACCTCAAACCCCAAGCAATCAACAGTGAGCTGGCTCCACCAAATTCAACACATTTAGTTTCTGCTTCCTACGCAAGAGGAAGGCCGCCATCTTTATTGCATATCAGCCATTCCAAAATGTCCTTCAGAGTCCTTCAAAGCCATTTTAGTATTTGGTTTGTACAAGAAATTAAAAAAGAAATGACTGAAATAATCATTAAGGTGCTTTAGGTGAAAACAGATAATATTTCAAAATATGAAGAAAATCGTCGCCATTTTCAAAATCCAATATGGCTGCCAAAGGGACATGTGCATGTAGCCAAAAGGGTACCAGGTTGGGTTTTTTCCCGGTTGGTGTGGTAGGATGACAAAAAAATATTGTTTTATTGCTGCAGCAAAAACACTCAACTTACACGTATTTTTGAAAAAGTCCGCCATCTTGGATTTCATAGCCACCATTTTGAATTTTCAAAGTAACCTATATAGCCTGTAAATTATTTCATTTGAGCTATAAATTAAAGAATTCACTGAAAAAATCATCTATTTAGGTATTTAAGGTACCAAAATGTGTCAAAATATGTAAAAAATGGCCGCCATTTTGAAATCCAAGATGGCCGCCTAAGGAAAATTCAGAAAAATGGCACCAATAAAAAATGTTGTTTAGGATGTAAAAATGACCAAAAGCAAGGTTTAAACTAATGTAGCAAAATGCACCTTAATTTACACAATGCCATGTACTATATCCGTTTTTGGACAATTTTTATCTTTTTTGGCCATTTTGAACCCAGAATTTATAAATTCGAATGGCTTCCATTTTATCCACTTAAATATGACTCCTTTGAAGGTAAATGGACATGCTCTAATAGATTATTTTAATTTTGGTCAATTTTGACCTTTTTTGGCCATTTTTAACCTAAAATAAAAAAATGTAGAAAGGCCAACACCCAATACGTTGATGTGCATCCCATGGGGGTATGGATCACTAGGTTGGCCCTTTGTAACAAACTACGCCGTCAAAATTCATATTTTGATCCTTTGCCCGGTGTGAAAGTAATCATAGTCCGGCAGGTACCATAGTCCGGTCTTCATAGACGACAACGGAATAAAGCGTGAAACTAATGTTGCGTGAAGAGTCAACCGAATCGATTGCCCTATTGTTCACCATTGTTCCCGGACTGTGAGCCCAGAGGATTATATTTCCTGCCACACCGGCTGTCTATTAGCTAGCGAATTACTAATAGAATTTTCTAGAATACACATGGTATTTTTTCAACGGTGCTGATCAAGATTCTGAAATAAAAAGAGGGTATCACCGACTTTTATTTTGAGCTATAGCCAAAAATAAAAAGGTACCTGGTCGCTTTTTAAACCACATAACTCTATGGAAAAAGTAAAAAAAATGATGCTTGATCCGTCTACAAAATAAAAACTACTCGATAAAATTGTTTAATTTCCAAGTATGTTGAGGTCCCAATGTGGTTCTTCAACATTTTGAAATAAAAAAAATGGGGGATCACCGACTTACTTCTTCCACAACATGCCTAAAACCACTCAAACCTGGGAATTGTTAAGCTCGAAAATGTCTATGTCTATATCGGAGATCTCAGATAATAATTCAACGGCTGCTGGAAACGGCCTTCCAATATGAAATAGCCGGGAAATAGCGCCATGTAAGTGTCTACGATCATCCATTGACGGACGGGCAGAATGTTTGCGTTCCAGCTCGGCCGTTAAATTACAATCTGGGATCTCGATTCCATTTACACAATCGCTCCTTTTATGACAAATACGCACTTTTGAGTATTACCGTTCGCAGGTATAGTTTAGTAGACAATTACCAACACAACTGTGCAAAAATTGAAATTTTTCAAAATTGGGGGCACTCTTTAAAAAATGTGCTGTTATTGCTTTAACGTCCACGAGACATCGGAACATATATAATTACGTGTAAAATCAAAATTCCGGATCGGGAAATTAAAGAATTTAAAAACAAAGTTTTGTTTTTTATACGAAGGGCATTAATTTAAGCTTAGTTATTTCACACAGTGATTCGAATGTGGATAAGCGTTATGTATATTTTTAAAAAAAACATTAGTCAGAAAATTGAGGTCGCCATCCTCGGGAAATCTCTGAGTCGGCCTTTCAAGTGAATTTTTTTGTTTTGAGAAGCCGTTCCATATCATATGCAGAAAATACATCGACATGTGCATTTATGAGGCTTACTGTATTTTGCGAAACGAAACAGAACTCCCATTACACGCTTTATTCCGTCATGCATGCATAACGTGCATAACGGAATAAAACGTGTAATCCAATGGGAGTTCTGTTTCGTTTCGTTTCGCAAAATACAGTAAACCCATTTATGACATTTCCCTACAAGCTTAATCACATGTTGTTTATTTGATGATAGGGATTCTTCAGAAGAAGTCTAAACGGAGGTGGTTCCTACATATGCAGTGGTGTATTCCCCAGTGCCTGTGTGATCACACCGACAACGAGGCATATTTGTCGTCACTGTCGCTTCCAAAAGTGTCTTGCCGTAGGGATGTCACGAGCTGGTGAGTGTAAATTTTATATGGAAGGGACTATTTTATTTTAGGTTTTAATATCTCTGCCAAAGCTGATAAGTAATTTTGGCATATTTGCATTATACCTTTTGCACCATTCTCGTGTGCAGAAATTTATTGTGAATGGAATAAAGCACATTAAACAAAGCAGCTGTGAAGTGAATAATGTAATTATGTCTCAACACTTAAAGGTGCGTGTTCCGATCGTCTTTGGGACTCCCCGGATTTACCCGGAACTCCGTCGATTTCGATATCAGATGAAAGGCCGTATTTCTCTCATTGTCGTCCTGAAATTTGAGCCCTCAAATCCATTTCATTGCCAAGATATAAACAAAAAGCCGCCGTTTTAGTCGTTACCATCAATACTAGCACAGTATTGAACCGCAAGGTTATTTCCCACGGTACTTGATGGGGTGTATGTGCAAGTGCCAGGCTCCCATATCAAGTAGAGAACACAATACACATAAATCAGAACAAGCGCCATTAACACATAAGTGATCGGGTGGGGGGGGGATGGGGGGGTTCCTAGGGACCCACATCGGGAGGACAGGCAGTGAAGTATGTTGCACCTCAGCCGCAATATTCACCTTGCCACGTTACCGCCATGTCGTGCAGCATTACAACAATATATCTGTAGAGTGAACTATCAGGTTGTTATATGGAGACGGGCAGATACTCCTGGTTGTAGAGAGACATTCAATCTCCAACTGATGTCCGGTTGGATCTAACCTGAGCACTTAAAACCACTATGGGTTGATGGCTCAATTCTTTCCAAAGCTCTTGAAGATGAGTTCAAAAGACTTTTAGTGAACATGTCCTTAGTACTAAGAATTTTTTAGTAAAAAATTTTTTTGTGTAGTAATTAAAAATAGTCTTTAGAACCAAAGATATTCACGTTAAAATGCAACATTCCCAAGTTAGAGTTGAATCGGATTTTTCGTTTTAGTACCGTACAACGTTATGCACGTATAACCATTGCCTAGGATGACCGCTGTATACCAAAAATTCCGATCCGGAATTTTATAACAATTATAAAAAGTTGAGTTTCTATATGAAGTGACTCGATGAGCTTAAAAAAAAGTTATTCACACACAGGCTTAGTATATGGACAAAGATTATGTATATGCCAAAAAAAAACAAGATTTGTTTAATAAATTGAGTGCGGCCCTCATCCGGAAAATATCTGAGTCAACCTTTGAAACAAGTGATCTCGATGGTGAGATTCAGACAATAAGGACTCTCCATTATGTTTCATCAGAGAATGAAGACAGCGATGACTCTGATTATGCATGATCCAACCACTGTCACCAACAAAAATAAACATTCCCATTATGCCACTGCCAATTTATGACACCATCCAGCTATATCACTTCATAATGACACTATCCACACTGGGACACCATCAGCAGTCAATGCCAGTTATGACACTGCCAATTAATGACATCATCACCTATATACTGCCAATTATAATCCATCAATGTGTCACTCTAATTATGCACTTCTTATCGTATCCAAACCAGTGGTTTCAAATATGACCCAGCCAGAGGCGTAGTATTAAAATGTTGGCTGCTTCATGAATTCTGCAAGGTCTTTGTCTATGCATTGTTGCCCCACGCACGAACACACTTTTTTACCGGCCCACTCAACAATATTTCTACATGAGTCAGGGTTGCTGCCGGGCACCGCTGGCCATTGCGATGCCATACTCCACAGGATATTATGCTCAAACCACAAACAAGAAAGGCACGTCGTGCTAATCCGACGTCATACCACCCTGCACCATGCCATAATGTTTGTCGTGTGATCTATTTCAACCAATTACTGCATGAGGGTCGTTCATGTACAATCAGGGGAATTCCGATGCGCTGTTGTGACACGAGTCCGAGAGTCAATGTGAAGTGAGATGTAAAACACGAAAGATCGAAACAGGCAAAACGGTATAATGGAAACGATGTCATGGATGGGAAAAGTTTTGAAGAAGTGTGGTTTTGCCCTGTGCATATTAGCAGAGTCAGTAGCATCAGATGATGTTCATAACTAAAAACTGACATTTTGCCTAATATGGACTTATTTTTTGCAACAAAAATTGCAGGTCTATGAAATTATTATGAGCAAAATGAGAATGAATGTAAAATTTGAGAATTTGACCAGGGCCAAGTTTCTGTGCTTTGGTATAGCGCTATACAAGTGACCCAACCAAGGTTAATTATATTAAGCAGTGGCGCGCTTTTCAATATGACCTAATGATGTTGTAAAGAAGTTCGTTTGTGCCCAGCATTGGGCAGACCAAGAAATGTTCTATTGTATGTGGTACTGTTCCACAATCACAGGTAGTGTCCTGATCTGCTTCCAGGTAGCCCCACTTCTGCAAGGAAACCTTAGATCGGCCAGTTCTGGTTCTCAATTTGTTGAGGAATCACCATTCAGCCCATGAGGAGTCAGTTCAAGGAGGAAGGTGCTCACCAGGTTCAATACCAATAGACGTTAACTTGGTTGATAGCAAGTTTTTCTTTCTATATACAACGCAACTCTCTTAAACTCCTTAGAGACTGTTTGAAGGTGTTGGACTTTGCTTAAGAAACTCTCTCTGGTTTTAAGGCAGTTAGCAACTGGTCTCTGTCCGGATATAGGGTGCTTCACATAAAATACTTGGCAGCTGCGCTTTTGCATGCTCGCTACACCACGACGGGTGCATGGTGGAGCAATGCCTGCTAGGATGTATAAGTTGCCCTTTGGAGTTGGGCTGAAGACATCCTGTGACAGGCCAGCAGGAGGCATTTAATGCTGGATCAAGCTTTCCGGCATTGGTCAACCCCCCCCCCCACACACACACACACACACGCAAAGGACAAGCATACCATCCCGACGATCTTAGGGTATGTGGGCGAGCACCCCACCCTGTGCCAGTGAGTCTGTCCAAGATGTTATTGTGTGAAGATACTTCACTCCCTGTTCTCCCACGGTTCAAGGCAAATGCCAGGTAGACAGGACCACCACGGCGCCCCAGGGATGTTCCCGATCAAGCCACCTCAAGCCGTCGTCCGGCTCCACGGACGCGCAGACGGAAAGTACACATCTGCGTCCTGGATGGACACTGCCAATAATGACACCATCAGCCAACCATGTCACTTAAATCTCAACTTACGCCAGAACATACGGACTGAATAAGTGTGCACTCTTGATATTGTCAACTTCCGTCAAAGATGCCTTTCAAGGATATTGTAAAAAAAACATGTGTCACCAACACTTACGGCACAACACCGCCCTCCTCCAATCCCTCCATTTTATGATTTTTTTCTTTTGTTCGAATTCTTTTTCAATACCGCCATTTTGATTTTTTCTATAATATTGGATTTTCTAAATAAATTTTTTGCTTTTTGAAAAATAATAATTTTGGATGTTTTAAAAAATTAAATTTGAAAAAAACAAAAAGGTTTTAATTTTTTAAAATTATTTTTTTTAATTTTTTAGTATTTTTGTTTTTCATTTTTAGGATTTTTTTAAAAAAAGTTTTTGGAAAATTATTATTTTTTTTATTTCTTGGAAAAAATGTTTAATTTTATGATTTTTTGAATGTTTGGAAAATTATTATTTTTTAATTTTTGAAAATATTTTTGTTTTAAATTTTTTGGACAAGTTATTTTGAGTGGAACCTAAAGCACACCGAATATGTTTGCTTTGTAAATTAGGCATCTTTTTTCGTGTAATTGGGTCGGGGGGGGGGGTCGGGGGTGATTATACAGGAGGGTAGAGAAATGTTTCCGAAACTGGTATGTTATTAGTCTACTCACCCTGTGAATGATTTTGAAGCAAATATAATTTTCTATTATTATGATCATACAATACAAGTTTTTTTCAAAATTAATTTATTAAAACATTAAGATGTAAATTTCATTTGCATCAAAACAACTCTAGAAATTTTCAGCTCGCAGCATTTATTATGTATTTCTTTATATCCCTCACCCGTGATATTTAAGACGATTATTTAAAAAAAAATATTTAACCCATTACATCATCCCCTATTTGCCAACAAAATCACACAAAAATTGTAACAATTTAATTTAACATAATAAGACAATTTTTATTTTTTTTCAAAGTTTCGCAATTAAAGTTTTTGCATTTTTATTATTTTCGATTGGACCCGGATTTGAACCTGCGATCTAGAACGACGCTCTTGCCAACTGGCTATCTAGGCTGGGTTGGTAGAGGGACTATAGGTATAAGGTCCGAAAGGTGTCCATCGCTTTCTTAGAGGATATCATCAGAACGTTTTTTTTTACGTATACAATTTTTATATTTATTTTTGAAATTTTAACTACTTCGTTCTTCAGGTACACAACGATGAATAATTTATCAATATAAATATTTATGATTATCATGTTAGCCAACCCTGAATATGGGTCCAGACACTTCAATCATCATCATAATTGGATGCTCAGATAGATAAATATAGCCTAAACTATTTTAAAAATGGCGGTGGCCAATTTGCATATTACGCAAGTTTAGAACCTTCCACCAAATATATTTCGGTAGACTTTTATCATGGTGTTCAGAACACGTTTCTGAAATACATAATGGGAAAATAAATTCTATTGCAATTTGTGGTGGACTAATGTGATATGCTTTATCCTATAAGGTTGTCAAATTCAAAAGAATTAGGGTCACCTTTTGTAAAACTCCAAAATAAGCCCCATAGTATATCCTGTGCCTAATTAGGACAAGTAGAGTACCGGGTGTCTCAAAAAAAGGACACCCTCAAAACGCCCTCTATTTCACGAAAAGAAAAAAGTAAACCATACAAATTAATACACATCTGAAAAGTGCATTTTCATTAGGTTTCCGACACCGAAAAAAATCTTTCCAAAGGACCTATTGAACGAGTTATGGCCGATTGAAAATTTGTACCACTTTTTCATTTTATCCACGGATTGTTACTCTCTGACCTGCCTTTAGACAATACACCTTCTCCAAGCACATTCTTTCGTTTATGGTTTCTTTTGTTTTTGCGACAAAGAACAGTTCTGATATTGAAAAGTTCAAATTTATTAGAAATTCCAAGATCTTGCCTCATTCTCGGTCAATATGTGTCCTTTTGGAAAGATTTTTTCGGTGTCGCAAACCTAATGAAATGCACTTTTCAGATGTGTATACATTTTTATGGTTTACTCTTTTCTTTTCGTGAAATAGTGCGCTCTGAGGGTTTCCTTTTTTTTGAGACACCCGGTATTATTGACATGCTGAGAAGAAAAAAACATAGTATGTAAAATACTTTACATTTCTACCTTGTGTTTTACCAGGTATTAAACTGGGTAGACATCAGATCGTAAAAAATCCAAGCAGTTCCAGTGAAGGAGATCCTTCAGGAAGTCTTTCAAGGAGTGCACAATGCCAGCAAATGAATCAAGGAGGCAGTGGAAGCAACTATTCCAACAACATGGATACCACCATTAGTAATGTCAGACCTGGAAACATGGCCAAATATGCACCAGGCTACACAGAAACGGGTACATATACTCAGTTAAATGAGTTTGCAGTAGGGAAAGAGTTCGGCAGTACAGAATTTAGTTCAGAATCAACAAAGTCTAAGGTTGCCCATGGTTATAATGTTCAGGACAGTTCTGAAGTGATGCCATCCCTCCCAACATCCACCTCCTATATGTATTCTTCAAAAGATAAACCAATGGATGTCATATCCAATAATGATGCCGCTTTGTCCTTTACAGTCCCCCAGAGCATTAGTCTTCATCACGCTAATGGACGTACCCCCGTTGCACTCTCCAATGGATTTCTACCCTTTACCAGACATCAAATTCCCAAAGAGCAACAATATCTTCCAGAGAAACAAATGACACAACAATGGGCTTTATAATGAAAAGCTTCAACGCATCGACCCCCCACCCCCGATCAACCCAAAATGTCTTTACAGGGTCCAAAACGGCCCATTCCGACCAGATCAGCCCACCTGTGTTCGCAGAGAAAGAGTACCCGAAGATAAATCATAAAAACATGCAATACGCCGCATCCAGTAGCGTCCAAAATCAGTTGTCCGCCATGGGGACCGTTTTCCCCAAAGTACCAGGACAAAAAACCGGAAGAAACAAAGAAAACGAACAGAAGATCCCCCGTAGTTACTGCGGTGTACTCCTTTTTTTCTGATTATTCTAACGACTCTTGCATTGATTTTGATTTGTTGATCGGTCTGGTGAAGGTCAATCATTTCCTTGCCCAGTCAGTGAGTCCTATAAATCCCAAGTCATGTACACATCAGATGATAGCAACGGATCAACCAAGAACGTGTGTTCTGAAGAACAGAGTAGAAACCGCAAGGAGAAATCCACCATGGACGCTGCGGAACAGGACTGGAAAGGTGAGATGCCGAATTTAGACGAGAACTACCTTGCTCAGCTACAGCAACGAATCCAGCTCGGTTGTGGCGGGGGTGAGATCCTTAGTTTGGAGTCAGAAGCCCGCTTGCGGCAGATTCAGAGCCCGATTGATGACTTGGAGAGAGGAAGCATTATGCTTGAGTGTTCACATGCCTTTATAACTCTTAATACCAATATAAAAGAGATCAACAACAGCCAAGAGCCAGAGGTAAGGGAGCGGATAATATTTACTCCGGAGCTGCATGCTCTACACGACATACTTAGACATAGTGGGCCGTATTCTCAAACGATGTTTAAAATAAACTGTGTTAGGCCTAAACTGTGGTAGCTAATCGCACTGTTTAAAAAAACCGCAGGTTAAATATTTTAACAAGTCGTTTTAGCTAACCACTGTATTTCAACGCGTAAATATCATTCCACCGAACTGTGACCCCTTAAATTCTCGCCTATCTAATTACGTGTGGCGTGAGCAAATTTAGATGCCAGGGGACATGCCTTCGTAGTTGTAAATGCAACGCATGAAGTCCACGGGTAAATTTCAAGAATGTCGCGTTACGCAATAACGCAAGGAGCTTTGAATTTGTTGAATGACGGAGACAAAAGCCCTGGCCTATTTAAAAACCGTTTTATGTCGTTGTGCCGCACTTGCTATCATTCAATACTATAACAGATAAACACGAGCATGAAAATAGAAGCAAAGGCAAAATGGACATGAAGAAATGAACTGAGGACTCGGAAAAGAAAGATAAGAGAAATAAAGGAGGTAACTGGTCTAACCACGAGTATCACATAGAGCTGAAAATATCAGGCATTTGATGAAAACGTGAAGTTAAACACGCCTTAAGCTACCCCCGGACCAAGTCTAAGTTTAACAACGTTTTAGACATGTTTAACGATGTTCGGCTAAAATTTAAACAGCGTTTAAAGTTAACCATGCTTTGAGAATTGCGTTTATTTTAGCGGGCGTGTAAATTGCGATTTAACCAGTGATTAGCGTTAAACATCGTTTGAGAATACGGCCCTGTGTGTTTTTGATTTAGCATATTTGTACATATGTTATTCGTATATAGCTTAGTACACGTGTTTTTAGGCCAATATAGTCATATGTTGTTTTGTGTATATATATTTTTTCACGTTCTTAATGGTTTTGGTACAGAATATAGTATCACCTTAGAACGTTTATTTGGTATGTGCTTTAAGTTATTTGGTTGTTTTACCCACAACTGTTCTGTAGGATATGTTGGTGACCAGTTTAGTCACCACAAGCATATTTTCAGAGCCACGCAAACTTCACTTTAAAATTAAATAAAAGCCAACACATCATTTTAGACCCAAGATAGGGCCAAGTCACTGTATTAGAATTACATAATAGTCGGGTTTATTTCGGTCGGCTACCTAACCCCAGGGTTCGGTAGCCGTATACGGTAAAATATTCCGGGAGTGTTTCGGTAGCCGTACGCACCATCCTTAAGGACAT
The DNA here is from genome assembly GCA_023653785.1 of Ophioderma brevispina. Taxonomy (NCBI): domain Eukaryota; kingdom Metazoa; phylum Echinodermata; class Ophiuroidea; order Amphilepidida; family Ophiodermatidae; genus Ophioderma; species Ophioderma brevispina. The sequence goes on along the minus strand of JAMKCH010045847.1, from coordinate 19,402 downwards.
CGTACTAATACAACAATATTTCAAGAGGGCGCAAGCCGGGGAACGAGGTTGTCAAGGTTGTTTTTGTTTTGGTCTTGAACAATTCGACTTCAAAGTATGCAAGTTTTTCCTCTTGCATTGTTATTAAGAAAACGACACAGATTCAAATGAAATTGTTTGAAAGAATTTTACCTATTCTTTCGTTTCAAAGAATTTGACTTGCACTGTTTTTGTAGAATAACAAAGTATTGCTTTGAAGTACATGATATCGCTGAAACCACGACTGTGTGGTGTTGTTACTGCCATGCTTTCTAATTTGCATATCAATCAGAGTGTCAATGGAGTGAATCGATGGGCAGCTTGATGCGTGCATGCTAACCGATCATTAGAAGTTATTAATCTGAAAAATACTGTTAATGAATGTTAACCCTTATTTTTGAAGCAGTTTGAATTTGGGAAATATCTCGGTAAATGTCGGATTATTCCTGCGTGTAAAAACTACAAATTGGGCGGGCTTCGAAGAAGAAATATAACTCTTTAGAGCTGAACAAAAAAACACAACAGAATATAGTTAGAGTGGATTTTACACAACTGATGTGTAGATATTTTGACGTCAGATCCAAACTGTTCTCTATACATAGAGAATTTCATCAAAAAATTCCCAGTAGACCGTAGAGTAACTTTGTACCGTCAACATTTAGTTTGCTATTATGGTCGGTCGAAGTATCGTTAATAGAAAAAGTGAAAAGACTTGTGAAAATTAAGGCCGGCGGTACTCTTTTCCGTATGCAAAAAAAACAGGTGGCGGAAGACAACATTTTTTATGTATGATACCTTTTTTTTATGTCTTTATTTGTTTATTTGTTAATTCATAATAGTTTTTAATTTGTCACTCTTTAATTATTATATTATTCGTATTTTAGTTCTTATTCTTTATTTTTAGTTTATTATGAATATATTAGTATATCGTCTCGGGTTTGTATTAATATTTTTTGCTTCTTATAGCCAATTTATACATCTTTACAAATTTGCTAAACGTCCGGCAACCTCCGTTGATCCTTCTTCCTAATCAGCCCAATTCATAATTTCACATTTGATAATGATCACACCTTCCATTAATTCACGCGTTATAATATCACGGATTTTGCTTTCTTCGCGGGCGATTGCTTGGTCATCCATAAACTTCCCACGGTTCTTACATGAAAATATATGCATTGCATCGTTCGGCACGCATGACTGTGTCCGGCATATAACCGTTCCACTGTGGACACGCTCCGAAGCCGTATACGGCTACCTAACCACAAAAGCCCGTTTGGTTATATAGCCGTATACGGCTACGGAACCCCGAGGGGGTTAGGTAAGCCGTATACGGCTACGGAAACACTCCCTTATTATTTACATATTTTGGAGCTATTAAAAATTCATTCAATGGAGTTTTTAGTCCTGTCTTTGGTAATCAACATTTATTTAACTATTTTCAGCCACATAGACACTTTGTAAATGGTAAAACAGAAAGTTCATATTTTTCCTGCACAATTTTTGTAATGAGCGTATGTTTGTCAACAGAAGCTTACAGAATTAAGACATTATCAATCCCCGCACTGCAATTATAATAACTTCCATGTGCGGGGCGGACCGACTCCGTGACTGTGACATTGTAAAATGGTGAAAAAAACATATTTAGAAAAAAAATAAAAAAAATAAAAAAAATAAAAAACTTTAAAGAATTTGTATAAACTTTGATGTAGCCTAAACCCAAAAAAATAGCATTATGGTTGAATCCAATTACAGATATGAATATGCAGGTAGGTTGATAGAACTTAGAAGTTTTCCGTGTGCGATGCGCGATGTATGGGCCGCGGCCAGGCCTTATTCAACAGCAATCGAATTACCAAGTTTGCCTTCGTGGCCTGGTGTATCTCAATGTGTCGTTCCCTGGAAGAGTTCCACAAAAGGTCTCTTTTCTTAACTAATTCAGGCCCCGTAGTCCAGAAACTTTTTTAGCTAAACGCGTTTTAGCTTAAAATCGCCGTAATTTCAAATTGCGTTTAAGCAAAACGCGTGTAAATTTTTTAACCATTTGCTTACTTAAACAGAAGCTTTACACACGAGTAACATCGTCGTTATTTAAAGAGGCTAACTTGAGTGTATAAAAGGCCGTATTTGTTTTAATGGTTGAGCGCACCATGGTATTATGGCTTTCCGTATCGTTAGGTGCTAACAACCAACTGGGTGAGTAATGATGAGCACCATTGCTGTTGTCATGAGTGTGCTAGATGATCCGTGCCTTTGGAGAAAAACAACTAAACACTTCTTAAACTAGCCCCCGTTACATAGTGTTACATTTCCGGATGGCATTTTGGCGGAGTTAAATTGCGTGTAGCTTTAACTCCGTGTCTGGAATGGCGTTTACTTAACTCATATTTTTATCTCACATTTAAAACGTTCGTTTAGCTTAAAATCGGGCTAAATAACTTTTTGGATACGGGCCATATATTTTAAAATAATAAACTCAAATATGAAATTGTGAAATTGCTAATCATACTGGGGGTGAGTCGGCTGCTTCATTATACGGTAATGAATAATTTGGTGATGTTTTAATGTAAAACTGGGAGAATTTGGGTTTCAGGTATAGTCAACTCCATTAGCTTCCATAGACCCTGCACCTACATCTTCCGATAGCAAGCTGACGAAAGTGTTGAATTTTATGGTTATTTTTGAGGGATCCTTTTTTGTACCTTTCATAAACAAAGATTACTTTAAATATCATTCATGGGCAACCTGGTAGTAAACATTTATCATCATTAACTAAACATAATTGAAAACAATCCTCAATACGTTGGTTTTACTCGTCACTTGCCGTGATCGCCTTGATAGTGCACGGAAACAAATGATGATCGTCGACGTGTGTGGTGGCTCTTGCTCCTTTTTCGGCCCCATGATCCTTTGCGGTGTCTATCTACGATAAACCTTATTGGCTTAGCTAAACTCCTCCTAAATCTTTGAAGACATTACCAAAAAGTTGTGTCACAAGGGTTATGCAGTACAATTATTCAAAACAGTTCATGACCGCTCACTCGTGCATAAAACCGACGTTCAACCCTGACACTCATTTTGCCCCAAATTGAGACAGCCGGAGGTTACCCTGATGTAAAACAACCCATATACAGGGCGTAAACAAGAAAATCTAGGCAAATGTCATTTAATTCTTCAGGTAAGGAATTTACCTTGTTCATGATCATACCATTCTCCCATGCGGAAAAAAGCCTAGTAATACTTTTTAGCTGTTTGGACGATTCTCAGATGGCTTTTAAGATATTATTGCAGCGGTGAAATTTTAATTTGATTCACCCCAACATATCTGAAAGAGAGAATAAAAATACACAAACGACGTAATAAATTAATATATAACCACCTTACTCCACATTTCAATCCTGCTCTAAGAGCTATTCAGCCAAAATAACATTTTCAAAACTGAATGGCAAAATAACCCATTCGGCCATACCACGGAATGTATATCTGAAACTTAACAGATAGCATGCGCCATCCTTGCCATACGGCATTATAAATAAAAAAGCCAGCGGGAATAACCGCCGTACTACTTGACTGTGTATTGGCGCAAGATCCAAAGCCAAAACGCACTGAACCGGAAAGTGAGTACATAATAGGATTGTTTTTTTTGATAAATATGAAAGAAAGTCCCTCAAACGTTGTTTTTACAAGGTTTTACACTTATCGTTTTAAAACACAATGAGCTGATTTTACATAAAATTTGCTATTTTTTTAACATCTAGGATTTATACAAAATATCGGCTTCTCATGAAAGACTGAAGTATTTTTCAACAGCGACTCCTTTGCACTTTGTAGTCAAATATTTCACGAAAATCAAAAAACATATACTCTCGTTTGCAAATCCATCGATCTTGGTAGAAATTTGCATAATTTAATTCCTTGATTATCGATTTTTGTAGAAGTATCTCGTATTTTCAAATCATAATAAAACGTAATTCAAGGGTTTATTGGCTTAAAAAACCCTATTTTCATTAAAGGATGACTCCGTAGAGTTCAAGTTAATTCCCCTGCGAGGTAACTATTTGTTTCAGGAATTTACAAAATCAAAACGCCAGTCCAAATAACTGATTCAACGCGCTGCGTGGGATACGACGAGAAGTTAACGGGATTAATAGCCACCATTCGACGCTGGGCGGGAAAACCTCATATGTGCATTTGAACCTTAAAAGCAAAACCCACATGTAGTAAAAACGGTACATGACAAAACCTCAAAACCTCATATGTAACATGTTCGCGAGACACAAAAACTGAATTATTTGCTGTGTAATGCCATGACACTAGAAAGGTTTTTTCCTTTTCTAAATATATTTAGGTAATTATTACTCCAGATTCTGAAATAAAGTTGCATATGATAATATCATTTTGGCATGAAATTAAAGCATTGTATGTTATGGGAAAGAAAAGAAGCCCTTAATATGAATATAAACAAAAATGAGTTACTTACAGATTTTAAGGTTCAGTTAAGAGCTATATCAGAAATAGGTGGCAAATGCTGTGGGAATCATTCCTAATAATAACATGATGCTTTTCACCAACTGTTGGAGCTGTTGGTAGTCAGGTTGATTGGACGAAGGGACGAGATGGTATTAGCACGATGTAAATGCGTCATCCTTATATGACCCATAGTCAGTTGCTTAGAGGTGAGCCAGTCCTCGGTGTATCTTGTGATTGGGCTCTTCTGGGAAACATGTATACTGGAGTGCGTTGGATTAGTGGCGCTTATCGTAGATGAATATTATAAGGTCCCAGATTTGAAAACATTATTTCAAATATTAGGCCTGTTCAGGTTATAAAGTTCTGAAGGGAGGCCGATCGATTTGTATCAAGCTTTAACTTTTTTAAACACTGTTGTGATTGGATTTATGAGAGTCCCTTTACATTGATTTAAGCTTCAGTTAAGAGCTAATCAGAAATAGGGTGGACAAAATTGCGTGGGATGCATTTCTACTAATAAAATGCATGCTTTTAAACCAACTGTTGGAGCTGCTGGTAGTTCAGGTGTGATGGACGAAGGAACGAGATTGTATTAGCACGATTGTGAAAAATTGGTCATACTTATATGACCATAGTCATTGATTAGAGGTGAGCCAGTCCTCGGGTATTCCTTGTGATTGTGCTCTTTCTGTGAAACAGTATTTACTTGAGTGCGTGCGATTATGCGCTTATTCGTAGAAAATATTATAGTGTCCCAGATTTGAGAAAACCTTATTTCAAGATATTAGGCCTCTTCAGGTTATAATTTCCTGAAGGAGCCGATTTTTAAATATTTTAACTTTTAAAAAAGGTTGTGATTGGTTTTATTTATGGTGATGTTTTAAGGTTTGATGTTTTTAAACGTAATCTAATGATAAAACGTAATGAACGTATATAACACAATTGTGTTGAGTTGTCGTTTCGTTAAATTTTAATACTCTCTAACTCACTCAAGCTAGAACCCGATGTGACCAAAATGCACATATGAGGTTTAGCAATGGGGCCCCCTTTTTACATCTGAGGTTGAATTTGACCTCTGGAGTTACATATGAGGTTTTACCCGCCCAGCGACGAGTTGGAATAATCAGCGATGGTCCCCGTCTCTTGTGAGTTCGTATTATACAATGGCAGAGTCCACGTAATGCTCGAATATCTGCGGTGGTGACGTGTGCATCAGGGTTGAATGGAAATCATTTAGTTTGTTAGTTAGGCACTGGCATACAGTGAAATAAAGTATTAATCAAGAAGCTTAATTTTTTATTTTTTTTACCTTTTTTGTGAAATGATTCTTAATGCCTTTTTTGTAATTTAAACAGTTATTTTTCAGAAACATATCACGAATTCCTATAAGCCAGTATTTTTAATAGTGGGTTTGTGGCGTGCATTTGAAAAAATAGCTTTTCCGCTTGCTTTATGAGCCTTGAACATGTTATAATTTATTTATTGTCCATTTGAAATTTAGGAAACAATTTTCCTAGTAAAAAAGCAGTTTTGAAAAGAGAACGGGGGAGATAATGTTCCACGTTGGTAGAAATTTCAGCGATAATGTAGAGGAAAATATTGCTAAAAAAAGATATTGAAAAAAGTATGGTAAATCTAAGTCCCCCAATTCCAGGCCTATTTATGATATAGTTAAGACTGGATCGCTTCAAATCCCGTTAAAAATCGGGGTTTCATTCAAATCTTCGTATATATTGCAAACAACTGTAATTGATCTAAATAGTTTACAACAAACCGTATTTTGTAGAGTCCACCGTAATTGGTGGATAGCCTAATAAGTTTCACGTGTTCGTCAGGGCAAATTCGTGGCTTTTATTCGTAAATATTCATGTTTATTATGTATATATTATTGTTGTTGTTATTATTAGTATTATTGTTGTTGTTATTATTATATGATTAGGTAAATTATGTAAACGAATTGAAGACAGATAATGATAATGAGGTCCCGTATAGATTTGTGGTTTCTTTCTTCACTTCGAAGCTTCAGCAACAGGTACTCCTTTAGAAGAAACCATATAAAACTGAAAGGGCTTTCGGAATTTGATGAAGTGCTAACACTTACTTCATGGAAATGCTAATTATTTTCCGTGATCATCTTGTAAAGGCCCTTCAACATGTAGTAAACACATTGTCAACTATGCAAGGTCGAAAACTAAGGGTAAAATATGACAAAATGGTCATTTTACATGTTTTACCACAAAGATGACCCACTGTTTACGTGTGCAAAAAGGTTAGAGTTAGATGACAGTCCCCATATTTGGAGATGAAGGAAGGGAATTAAGGGGGGGGGGAAATCAGATGGGATTTGGGTGCAAGATACTTCCTAATGGAGATGGGATTCAGGTTTAAGAGAATTATGATGGAGATGGGATTATATAGATCTAAGGACACCTTAATGAAGAGGGAATTTTGGTATAAAACTCCCATCTCCGTTACAATAGGAGGTTCTTACAATTGAAATCCTAATTCGCATATTAATAGGAACAACCAACCCCACTATATACGCTTTACAATCAGAATAGCCAGCGGGGGGGGGGCGGGGGTGGGGGTTAATTGCACAAAATAATTGTCAAGTTTGACACAGTTTGAATTAAAATTTGATCATTTGATACCAATAGTTTAGTTTAAAATGAACTATTAAATAATTCAGATTGTTCTCCATTTTAATCTAAGTGAAGAAATGTTAGAGAGCCACAAAGAATATACTGTTCCGTAACGGGTATCGAAAGATTTCACATATCCGCTAAATAATGAAAAACATGATTTCTGTTGCAAAAATGTACAGTTTAAATTCAATAGATATCCAAATGAAGGATTAGCTTATTCATTATACAAACATTGTGAAATGTGTAATTTCGTATCTAGAACAAATACAAAATTCGGAATAGTTTTATATTGAAATATAGCAAATCAAATATTTGAAAAAAAATTTGAAATTTGCAGGAATAGCTCAAAGTGAAGGATATAGTCTGTAGAATTCTCATAAGTACCTTTTCCAACTGAAGAATTGACAGAAAAGGAAGATAGAAAACGGTAGTGTTCCAAGATATGAATTCCCCATTCACTTACGGGTTGTAGTAAGTTTCCGAACGGACAATAATGACTAAAATTTTCGATTCTTGTCCTTATTAGGTTGCTTCTGGTCTTATTATTGCAGCGGGTTTTTTTGATGTGTATTGTGATACTGGACTTGTTACAGACATACAAAAATCTGATTTTTGATGATTTTTTTGAATCGATGAGCAATCATGATAGTGTCTTAAGATATTTCTGGGGCCAATTAAAAGGTGAGAAATGAGAAATCTATTGAATAGTGTCTGATCTCATTGAAATCACTAATGGATGCCTTGAAATTTCGGCGTTGCACCTTTTGTTATGGGTGGCTTTGATACCTAGACTCAATCTTCATTTTGAGGCTGCCCTTAGCTCTAAGTCTTCATAATCATATTAAGGGTCGCAGCTAGACTAAAAGATATTGGTTAACACACTTCATACACTGAATTCATGTCCATTGTGAGGTACCCTACCCCTAAATCTCATTTCACTTGTGAGGGCTTGGTATAGGATAATCAGTATAATTTGACATGAATAGAATATTGTCTTACACCTAACTTTTTTCCGTTGACGGACATCTTAATTCCCTCTCCATTATATTGAAGTCTAAAGCCAAACTCCCTTAGGGGGTCCCATTGTCGAAAACAACACGTGCTATATTAGCCATTTATACTGAACTTGGGCGCTTCATAGCTTCCTATCCAATTTTATTTTATACTGAGATTCTTCGTGCCCTAATTCCCATTTCATTCTGAGACATGCAAAATATATGATTTTTTATTGACCCTTTAGAAAATGGAAAAGCCACGCAAACAACGTTATGTAAAAACATTGTTTAGAAAACATGATGCAAAGTAGTTGTTGGGGTCATAAACCGTAAAAAACACTTGGCGACAATGACTGTAAACACCACCGGGCCCAAATAATATAATATTTCGAATGTTGTATTATTCTAGATTTTTCGTGTCTAAATCCCATACTCTTCTCACAAAGCTAATATTTGTATTTTTGGCCCCTCCCGATAGACAAAATGGAACCAATCCAAGTAACTTTCGTGTTACGTCAAGAGTTCATTGTAAAAGCATTAGTTCAAACATGGAGCAAGAAGTGTTGAGGTAATAACACACACGCAAAATATGAAAAACACGTGGCGTCGAATGCCTAAAACACTACCGCCAAATGACTGGAATATGTTTCGAATTTTTAAACAGATTAGATATTTCAAAGTTTAAACATAGTGCAAAGGTTTGTTTAATTTACCGTTTTTCAGTGAAATGGATTGGCGGGACACCATGGAGACAGTCATAAATAGTCCCAAGTAAATGTGGTTTTTAGTAGAGGTTATAAATAAAATTATATTATACTGGAATAACTACTTGCTTTATTCAAGAAACTAACAGTAGTATAACCGTGGCTGTACTCTATGGACTTTCAAAATCATCGTGAGGAGATAAAAATCTCGAATTATAAAACGATTTTGAATTTCGACTTGAGATAAGCAACCGTCAATTCTGGCAGCTTCTGTAGAGGGTCGTCGAAAGTGCCAAATATAAACATATTGTGTAAACACGTATTTCAAGACGGAATAAATCGCAATCTCATCATAGTGGGCAGTTCACACTCCATAGAATAAACTTTTACACCAATTTGGTTCTGTAGCTGATTGAAAATGAAAATAGTACTGTATATAATAATTATAAAAGTAAACTAAAATTACATGTAGAGCATTCAATGGCTTATACATGTGCTATTAATCATTCTAAAAACGTGTTGTTAGGAATTGACAACTCTCTTGTTTCTTTTCTATGTTCAAGGTAAACATACATATCTAAATTACTATTTATACCTAAAACGCTATCCTCAATGAGCTTGTGCATGTTTAGGGACTAAATTTAGAGTAAGAAAAGAATGTGGAAGAATTTGTTATATGTCCGCATCATACAATATATGAAAATAAACGTATATTTCTATCTTATGTTCATCTTTGTTTCTTAATTTGTGCTAAAAATTCATGATAATACGGCTATTTATAACAAGTTCAAATATTAAGAAGCATTGTTTGCTTGAATTAGGTACAAATAAAAAGTGATCCGACAATTTTTCTTAGGACATTATATATTTTGTCTAAGGTACATAAATATGTTTAAAAGGAAAAACTAGAAACACATGAAGTCTTTCCCTTTCTGGACCGGACCCCCGCAAACCCAGGGGTGGTACTGCGACCCAAATGGGATTACAGGTTGCTCCGCCAGGTGGTAAAAAATCGACCCATTGTTATAGTGAACCAATTGTTACAAAATATGACCCATTTATATAGTTGGTTCCGAAATTTCGACCATTCTATAGTTGGCTTTGAAATTTCGAACCATTTCATGTAATCTTAGCAAAATCGGCCCCTTTCATAGTAACTTGTCCAAAAAAGCAGAAAAGATCAACCATGGTCAGAGTCAATTGCGACCAAAATGGAAAAAGGACCCATTTTATGTAGGAATGGACCTAAAAAATTGACCATCAATATAGTAAGCATGGGGGGAAAATGACCCATGTTATAGTAGGGGGTTGAAAATGCGACCCATATGGGCGGCACATTATGTACCTACCCGTTTCCACTGAGTAACCCCTCCCCCCGGGGGCCCTCCCAACCTCTCTGTCCGAATCAGAAAGAAGCCTTGAAATAGAAAAGTTTTGTCTATAAATGTTTTCAAGGCCGTAACGTTTTTACAACCGAAATCGAACTTTTTCGTCCACCCCGCCACGAAAGGATTTCACGTTATAATGGATTCGTGGATCTATTACGTTGGGTAATATAGAATTCGGCCCTAACATTAATAAGGAAGGCCATGGATCCGTATGAATGTTGTGCAGACAAATATTTATACAAGTCTGATGTGTTTAAGTGTGAATTGGAATAAACCACTCGGGAGGGTTTTTTTACAAAATACATGATTTACACAAAAAGAAAATGCTTAGACTTTTTCATTTCAGGTTAAAAAACACCATATAAAAAGCAACACAATGAATCAAAAATTGAGGGTGCCTATATGCAAAATGTGCCAGTTCTTCCTTGAAGGGCAATGAACCGGTGCCAATAGCGGTATTGTGGATTAAAGAGGCATGAGGACAGTTAATAAAGAAGCGCCCCAAATTGTTTCGAAAACCCTCTGTTTTTTGCAATTGGAATGCTTACCAGTATGGATTACCACCTGAAGTGAATATTGAAAATGCTGAGTCTTTCTAGCCACGTTATGGCGATATCAATAGCACTCTTCCACAAGTCACGTAAATCAAATGATACCAATGTAGAATTATTATATTATTCTTGATATAATGAACATATCAGCTCTTTTAATTGAGATGATAGGAATTAAAACAACAAAGCTGATTAATGTGGACATGTTTTCTATTCAAGGCGGCACATTCAAATCATAGACGTACGACAAAGCGTTGCATTATTATTACTCACAAGGTCTTGCCAGGGATGTAGGGCCGGGGCCGCCGCCCGCTGCTGCGTTTTTGTACTCAAATAGGATTCATTCGTATGGGACACGTACGCATTTATATATGACAATGGTTAAAATGTTTGGCGGGCTCGCACGTGGTATTGAATATGACACAGGCTGTATGGTCACATGGTGTATCTTGAGACGAAGGTTTCAACGGGCTTTCAAACCAATACAAAGCCAGGATATTTTGGAACGTAACTTCATTTCTTTTGTCGGCCAATGAGTCCTGTACGGCCTGGTGACAGGTGTAGATAGTTACATAGAATATATTGCAGTGCAAATTTCCACATGATTAGGATTTGACGATTGAAATCAGAAACAAAAGTTGGTCAAGTGATTAAAAAATCAAAATTTGCATAATGTTATTCAAGAAATACACACCTTGGAAAACCACAAAAACATTTAATCACAATTAAGTGGTGTTAGAGATTACATCCACACTTGCCTTCAGAAAATCAACAAAAAAGAACAACGATATCATTATTTGTATGAGGTGGTACACCCGAAAAAAGAAAACAGGAGTGCAAACAAAATGATGCAAATTCGATGTTTAATAAGTCATAACTCCTAAAACCACTGATGCCAAACCTTGTAAAAAACTTTTCCGACATCATTACTAGATTTAACATAATTTAAGCCAGAAAAAGCCTAAATAACTCCAAATTCGGGTTTTGCGTAACCGGAGCGACTTTCGGCCTGGGATCTGCGCCCCTATTATAGCTAGCACCTCGAAAGATAGTGAACCAAAATGGAATTCTTATTCATTCCTGAATAAGATCCCCTTTGGGTCAGAAACATATCATAACATACCTGGACCCAAATAATGAAATTACTATGAAGGGAAAAAAAAAAAAAAAACAATGTTGTGAAAAGCCCGACGAGGGCCAAGCTGGGACAATCAAGGACCCCGAGCAAACAGAGCTTTAAATGCATCAGAACATCGCCAACTAGGTAAGTCGGGGAGAAACCAACCAGTGGTTCTCATTGCCCCATTCACAAGCAAACGATCCACCTGCGTGTATCGGGACCCAAATATTTAGGTAGTTTTGCATTGAGCTCATCAGCAAAAATATCCACAGAAATGGGGACCAGATATATCATATATTGAAAAAAAAAAATATGTGGAAACCCCCAGACAGTCATCATAATCAATTTCACGACTAATAACAAATCAACAAGGGTCTAGGAACCCATTGTACATCAAACTGAATGGAATGCTCCCTACATAAATTTAAAAAATGTCAAACTCCGAAGTCAAAGGATCCTCCACCATGCTTCCTTTGTTTTACACTTACAATCAGACAACCCCTGGTTATCTGAGAAAACTTCACTAACTTTACCGTTTAATTCGGTTTTGCAAATACTTGCAGAGACAAAAGGATCACCGTGCCCCAAACAAGTAAGCGTTTTTGCACTCTTCCTCACTCCAGTTCCTTGTGCAAAAATCTCCACCACTGCATACGTGGCCTATGCACCATAACCAACTTGGCTCGCATCTGTGTATACAACAAGTGTGAGAAGAGAAATATTCAAACAATCGTTTATTCAAGATTGAGCACTTTGACTTCTAAAAAAGCAAATTCTTCGAGAAACTTTACCATCACTTTGGCTTGTACGGTGATCCCAATGAATTCTGTTCGCATTTCTAAATGCAAGTATTCGTTCTCAGTTGAGAAATGCTCCAATAAACCGACCCAAGGAGATTATTTTGCAGGGTAATAGATGCGAGTTACAGAGGAACTAGTTACGAGCGGTGGTAACATAGACATATGATTTTGCAAACTCATTCAAATTGACCAACAAATTCATTAATTTTCTTGAAGAACCGATATGGAACCTTCAAAGCATTCCATTTAATCTAGCCACCGCTACCTTTGTGTAGGATCCCACAAGGATTTTTCTTTGTTCGGAAATAAGAACGTTTAAGAAGATCAGACTGTACGTTTTTGAGCGCTTCCCTAGCCAACATCTAGAACACCCACCACGAAAAAAAACCTTGTGCCAACAAATATTTTACAAGCGGCATCAAACATTTTTGTAAAAAAAGTAAGGCCACGGTAGAAAAGACCCCAAACCGGTAACACAAGAACGAATCATTGAAACACAATCACAGACCGACCATGCAAAAATAAGATATTGGACAATGATCTGCTCTGACAATTTGACAATTTGGAAAAAACATAAAAAGAATAAAAAAAATAAAAAAAATCACCCTTTACAAGAAGGAAAGCCAACTTTTTACCAGAATTTTTTGTTACAGACACCGAAAGAGGATTGACAATAACGGGATGGAATGGACACTCTGATATAAGGGCTTTACTTAAAAGTTAAGATATAGCCCTGGAACCCAAAGACACTGTTATCAACGCAGATTTATTATTATTTAGCACTTTAGATGGAGGCCGTAGAAATAAAAGGCAGATTGTACCCTTTGCGAATTGATGTCCAACCACAACCGGATAGCTCCCAAAATCTGCCCAAAAAACCAATAGCAGCTTTTCAAACGTCCTGTTTTCCAGTGGCTCGCTGTAACCCTGTTCGTATGCGATAGTATTCTTATTGCAAAATAGTTCAAATCGTACCTATCATTAGCACCATTAGGTCAGACTCTAGACCTTACCACAAAGGGAAACCTGTAGGGAAAATAAAATATCAATGTAGAAAGAACTATAAAATAGGCCTTGACAAAGAACTAGCTAGCCTGGAGTATTACCATCAGCGATATACTGATCGCCACCAACGGCATAAGCAAACGCCTGCCTGAGATCAAGTCATAACGCCTTGATATACAATCTGAATGGAATGCTCCCTACAAAATTTAAAAATGTCCAAACTCCGAAGTAAAGGATCCTCCACCATGCTTCCTTTGTTTACAATTACAACTCAGACAACCCCCTGGTTATCTGCGAAATACTTCACTACTTTACCAGTTAATTTCGGTGCAAATACTTGCAGAGACAAAAGGATCACCTTGGCCTCCAACAAGTTAAGCGTTTGTTGCACTCTTCCTCATCCCAGTTCCTTTGTGCAACAATCTCACCACTGTCATCCGTGGCTTATTTCCAACTTGGCTCGCATCTGTGTATACAACAAGCTGTGGAAGAGAATATTCAAACAATCGTTTATTTAAAGTGAGCACTTCTGACTTCTAAAAAAGCAATTCTTCTATAACTTTACAATCACTTTTGAGCTTGTAACGGTGATCCCAATGAATTCTGTTCGCAATTTCTAAATGCAAGTATCTTGTTCTCAGTTGAGAAATGCTTCCAATAACCGGACCCAAGGAGATTATTTTGCCGGTAATAGATGCTAAGTTACAGAGAACTAGTTACGAGCGGTAACATATGACAATTGATTTTGCAACTCATCAATTGACCCTAACAAATCATTAATTCTTCTTGAAGTAACCGATATGGAACCCTTCAAAGCATTCCATTCTAATCCTAGCCACGCTAACCTTTGTGTAGGATCCCACACGGATTTTTCTTTGTTCGGAACTAAGACCGCTTTAAGAAGATCAGACTTTACGTTTTGAGCGCTCTCCCCTAGCCAACATCTAGATACACCACCACGAAAAAACCTTGTTGCCACAAATATTTTACAAGCGGCCTCAAACACTTTGTAAAAACGTAAGGCACGGTAGAAAGACCAAACGGTAACACAAGGAAAGAATAATATGAAACACAATCACCAGACGACCATGCAAAACTAAGATATTGACAATGATCGTGGACAATTTGACAATTTGGTGGTATCCGGATTTTAAATCAAAGGGAAATAAAAAAAATCACCCTTTACAAGAAAGGAAAGTCCAACTTTTACCAGACTTTTGTACAGACACCGAAAGAGGATTGACAATAACAGGGATGGAATGACACTCTGATATAAGGCCTTTACTTAAAAGTTCAGATATAGCCTGTGAAACAAAGACACTGTTATCCAAAGCAGATTTATTATTCTTTAGCACTTTAGATGGAGGCGTAGAAATAAAAGGCAGCTTGTACCCTTTGCGAATGATGTCCAACACAACCGGATTAGCTCCAATACTCTGCCAAAAACCAATAGCAGCTTTCAAACGTCCTTTTTCCATTGGCTCGCTGTAACCCTGTTCGTAATCGAAGTAATTCTTATCAAAATAGTTCAAATCGTACCTATCATTAGCATCCATTAGGTCAGGACTAGATCCTTCACCACAAAGGGAAACCTGTAGAGAAAATAAATATCAATGTAGAAAGAACTATTAAAAATTAAAAATAGGCCTTGACAAAGACTAGCTAGCCTAGAGTTACAATCAGCTATATACTTGATCGCACCAACGGCATAAGCAAACGCTGCCTGAGATTCAAGTCATAACGCCTGATATAAATTTGACACTACAACTTATGGCATAATCATAACTAGAGGGTGTTTCCATAAGGTGACACCCTTCTTTCTGACACCCTTATGAATTCGAAACCTTAACGGAATAAAACCACACGGTTTATGTGGTTTATTCCGTTAAGGTTTCCGAATTCATAAGGGGGTCAGATAAAAGGGTGTCACCTTATGGAAACACCCACTATAAGACCATTTTTGGCTACTTTACCTTTCACTTCCAGCGAACCACTACCACTGGGGTTTGCTACTTCCATCTTTGGAAAGAGGTTGGGCTTGCTTATTATACTGCCCACAATGTCTTCTCCTGTGACTTGCGTTTCCGCAGCTGAAGCAGATATCGGACGGCTCGGTAATCTATACTTTGGCTTTTAAATTCACGAAAAAAATCATTAGAATGACTAGCCATAGGTGAGGCAGACAAACCCGGATGCTGACGCCGACGTTTAACAGAAGCGATGCCTTACTCGCTGCCGTTTCTACGCATGGCTCTGGCTTGGGCTTGACGAATTCCTTTTTCGTCGTCGGAATCACGGCCAGCTCATAGCTGATATATTCCTTGACTGCATCCCCCAACCTAATAAATCGATGCAATCAATATGAGCAATTGGCATAAAACAAAAAAAAATCACAAAACCGCCACTGAAATGCGTAATCTATTCATAAGAACTATATCTTGCTTGAAGGCACATACACAATCAGATTGACGGCATCATTGAAACGAAACCGTTGTAACAAGTATACGAGGGAAAGGGATCGGGGGGAACGGAAATCGATGATACGTAACTGACCATACGTAAGTTAAACAAAAAAACAAAAGTCGCACAACAGAATATACGGGTGTGGCCATTTTTGACCCACTGTAACACATGACCCTGATGAATTCAGCAACTTTAAGAATAAAGTGCACTTTATTCCGAGAATTCATCAGGGTCTGTGTTGTCAGGGGTTCACAAAATGGCCACACCGAATATTACAACCCTGGTACTTTTACCAATACTATTTGGCGAATAACTCATAGGATAACCTATTCAAGCATAGAAAATTAAACAACCACACCTAAACTAATAGGGGCCTGTAATAAAAAAAAACCTGCATCACTTTTGTCCGCACGTTTGTTTCTTTGCGGCTCTTCATATAGAGGAGGAGCACGGACCCAGGTTAAACATAATCGTTTACCCTCTCACTACAGAAAATTTACACCTTTAGTAGTTAGTTAGTATGGCCCCTCCTATGAACGCTAGGTGGTGGTACTCGCATATTGTGGTCACCTTTAAAATAGGGGCCAATTTAAGTTTACCAAGGGCTCAAAATTGTAAACTTGCTCCAATCATGTTGCAAAATGTTGCCATATTGTCCGTCTAGTCATAAGATTCCAAATAAAATGTATAGTTTGTACCATTCTATGACGATTGGTTTGTGAGGATAGGATAAAAATGGCTCCTAAATGGTAAAAAGGTCAATTTTCTATTTGTACAGTGGTCAAAATCAGAGGTTGATCCAATTTTGTTGAAAAATGAAAAGAAGTTGTTCAGCTAGCTTAATGCGTCAAAATAAGCATAGTTTTGTACCATATGCAGTGTATAAGTTACCATGTTTGCGACAAAATAGGTCATAGGGCAACATAATCCAATGGCGTTGACCTCTGTGACCCTTTAATCACCGATGTAGTAAACATTTAACATAATCAATAAACTATACTTTTGGTAGTCCTCTTACCTCAGGCATAATTGCACGTATTTAAAATATAATCAGATTAATTTTTAATGTTGAACCCTGTACAACGTAAGATTGACCTTTTTAGCAGTTTAGTTCATTTTAGCCTATAACTCCAAAAATGGTTCGTAGGTGGGACAAACACTATACATTTTTGGACTCCTATGATTAAATGGGAAAATATGGCATAATTCAACATGATTGGGACATTTTAACAATTTTGACCCCCCCACCTGTGTAACTTAAATTGGCCCCTATTGAAAAAGTGATACCACAATGTGAGAGTACTACCTACCCCTAGAATTGATAAGGGGGTCCATACTACTCAACCTTTTCTGCAGTGGGGGGGGGGGGGGTGTGTAATGAACTCCTTAATAAGGCCCTATGAATTCTGATCCTGCTCTAATAGCATCAGAAATCAGGGTTTGACGCAGAAAACTCCTTTGCTTCTCCTAACGTATATGGCCTCATCCAGCTTATCTGATCGAGAAACTCTATGATATCCGTCAACTGCGCCAGTGGACGGATAGAGACCGAGAGAGTAAATTGGGCGGCCCTGCGTTGCAGAAAATTCGACGATGGACTTTGATATGTAAATTAGTTTCTCGCCAGTCGACTGCACTTGCAAAGACTTAAGCTTCCAGATCGGATTAACGTTTTTCACTGAGGATGCTTAAGTAAGGATTAACCGGTCATGTTTTGGTTTAACTTTCCGCCCATTTCTGGTACCTTAAAGGTCCAGGAAATGAGATGATAAACCTAGTCCAAATCTTTACGGGGCATTCCATTCCAATAAACAGGGCCACAAAAAAGAATACACTACCAGTGACATCGTTAGTGAAACTATTGATTTTCAGTCAGTGCCTTGAATAGATTCACACCAGTCACCTGGAATTTTCTATTACTCTCTGAAAAATCAATAGTCACTAATGATGTCATCACCAACCCAAATATTGAATGCTTTCTAGTCCCTCCTTGTAGACTTGACACAAACCACATCAATTCTATTTGCATTTCCTGGGACCTTTAAGACTTCTAACCGCAATTCTATTACCTCTGCAGCCCATTATTGAAAATGCAGCCTTCTGATTGGTCAGTTTACTGCCCATTATTCTGCAATAATGGGTCGCCAATACATTTCTTATTAAATCAAGATGTTTTAGATAATAGAATAGAAATGTTTTGCAGTATCATCTATGGGCTCATAATGTATCCTCGGCCGGAAAAACCTTGAAATAATGGGCTCGGCTGCGCCTCGCCCATTATTCAGTTTTTCCGACCTTGGGCACATTATTCGCCCATAAACGATACTGCATCACCCTTTATTTCTTAAATGCAATGGCATTTACGGTTAGATATTTCGAACAAAGCTTATCCAACACACCCGAGTTATTTTCAAACTGGGATTTATTACACTTAAAACGGAAATCAACCTATGAAGCTTTTTTTCAGTTTATCAACTTTCTCAAGCGTTTTCTGCTGCTTCTTGTCTGTGTCCTTTCTAATTTGAGACAGAGACTGATCCAAATAACCCTTAAATTTAGCGAAAGCTGATTTAATAGTATCACCCACTACCTGCATGGGCACTGACTCAGCAGGATGTTCCGTTGGTATAGATGGTTGGTTGGAACTCCCAGATGAGGTAGTAGACATGGCCAAATAGGTAAGGATAAAACGGGAGAATCAAATAACACGTATGGATCGCGTGCAGCGAAAACGGTCAGTGACACGCTTGACCAAATCCCCGAACTGCCCGCACATATTCAATAACCTGCTCAGCTTAAGGCTCAGTCACACAGCCGATTTTTTGCTAGAAAACCACTTCCAGACTGGTCCAGACTGGTGCCGATTGGCCAATTTTCCAAAATCGTGAGCAGTTTTTCTTTTTCATGTGTAGTTCTGGCAAGGTCTTGGGCCTGTTCTGTGCAGTCGTCTGTAGTCTTACCCATTTGCTAGAAAACCGCTTCCAGACTGCTCAAGACTGGTGCCGATTGGCCATTTTTTCGAAAATCGTAATTTTCCTTTTTCAGGTGTAGTTTTGGCCAAGTCTGGGAACTGTCCTATACAGTCTTCTGCAGTCTTGTGTGGTCGGGAGCACGTGGCAAATTTGAAAAAAACGCCACGATTTTTTCTTGCAACTTAAAAAAATTGTGGCGGGTTTTGGAATGGGGAAGGTCGGCTTGAACACATGAGCGGTTTGGAAGCGGTAGCCGATGAGTTGGTGCGCATCA
>JAMKCH010045846.1:0-12404 GCA_023653785.1 Ophioderma brevispina | reverse complement strand
TTCATAGCCTAGCGTAAATCCATGGGGGTGGGGGTGGGGGGAATAATCCCCCAATATTTTTGATGAGGGATGGTCCATACGATCATCCCCCCAATGTTGATGCCCGTTCTTGGGTTTTGACCAAATCACCTCATATTTTACCATAATAGTTTTTAAATGGTAAATTTCTGCACACGCTTGCGCACATTTTTTTGTTCTAATTACCATTACATTTCACGCTTTTAAGCTTCTAAATGGCAACATTTTTGGCGCGCTTCGCGCACACATAGCTATATGGATCCTTTTCAGCAAATTACCGTTTTCATTCCTTAAAGTCCACACCCATGAATTATGAAGTATATATCAATAGAAAGCTTGGGGGGGGGGGATATAAATAAAACGAGAAACATAAGTTTTCATTTCCAAACTGCTACAGGTAAGTCACATTACACTGAAAAGATTATTTCCTAGACCCCCATCTAAACAAAATGAAATTCTTCATTGGGGCGCTATGCCTGTGACGTCATTAACGTATCGGGTCAATAAATCATGTCGGGATCATACAATCCTAATCTCACGTACCACCTTGTTCGGAATCAGATTCGTAGTCTTTCATCTTCTACGAAATAGTGAAAGTACAAGCCCGAGTCCAGAATATGCAGAGCAGAAACAGAATTGGATATTCATCGTCGGGAAATATCCGGATAAGCGAAAAGCTAGCCAGGGTTATTTCCCGCTGAGGAAATACCCCGGTAGGGCTGTGAACTAACGGGTAATGACGTTCCCGGGTACTCGTTATGATTTTCGGGCGATTACCCGGGTACCCTAACCTCTGATTGCAAAATTCGGCAGCAAGTTTAGAAGAAAAAAAATCTCCCTGACAATACATACCTTCAATATTTCCATGTTTTGCAGCTTTAAAGCGATGAAAACACCCTGTTCTATGTAATTCAAAGACTCTTATTTACTACAACGTGTACTGTTTATTTAACTTATTTATTTTATTAAACGGCCATCCACAACGTAAAAACCGATCGTGGAAACACGCCGGTCAGCGGAACAAATCGGCTTGAGATTGACTTAAAAACAGCCCGTATACAGCTATTACACTTAACGAGCCACCTAAACAACCCACGCGGTGAATGGGAATTTCCATCAAGGGAGTCTACTCATGCTGTGCAATGTGCTGTAGCCTAGGTATGTTGTAATGCGCTTTCGGTGTAATAAAGCGCCACAACTTTCCATCAAGCGATAAATCTCACCGTTTGCAAATCAAATTGGGTTATACCTTAACTGGATAAATGTTTTCATTCCCAGAGGTATATTGTTTCCGTGAGACTCGTGAGTAGTAAAAGAAATGTAAAATTTTAACTTAGTTTTTTTTAAAAAAAAAAGTGACGTTCGTCAGAAACCCGCCAAAATCTGTCCCGGGTAAGACGTAGACGGGCGGGTACCCGTGAATATGTCACAGCCCTATACCCCGGCGAGACAACGAAGGTGATATGTAACGGGGATACCTGTGGGGTGTGCATACCCAGCGTAATTGCCAATCATTTTGAACATTGGTGAAAAGAAAATCCTCACCTAATTTTTATTGAATTTAAATTAATTTGATCGTATTCAATCTTATAAGTACATTCATTGTTATTTGGTGCAAGATTAGAACTTTATGACTTGTAATTAATGTCGAGCATCGTGAATTAAATGACACATGATCGAATCAAAATGTGCCGCTACATGTAATTCTAGGCATGGAACCAATATTTCGTGATGACGCACTGCGGTTGTTTTTGATGTCTGTTGGGCTGAGTCTTCAGGTTGGGGCTGCAAATCGCTTCTCGCTGATTAGTGTAGGGGGGAATGAGCCTTACGTTGTCAAAAACCTGACATGTCACTGCATCCTGTAAATTTTTCCGGGATCATTGTGCACCAAATTAAAGCATATTTACGTAAGTTTTAAACCTTTATGTCTCATTTTGACCATTAAATATGCTCTATTTTCTCATCGGACTTTTTTTGGCACTCAGAGGATATTGTTTTACTACATACGCAAAGGTATGTGTTTACATTTAGAGCTTTATTACAAAGCGAAATGGATTTTTTTCTAACCTCACCCCCCCCTCAAAATACGATCGCATTATGTGTGTACCCCTCTGCCTGTCCGAAGTCACCGGCCGTTTGTCCTGCACAACAGATAATACCCCGTACGTAGCTCCACGTATCTTGTCACTGTGGCGTGGTCTTACTGCATAACGCGTGTTTTTTCTCAGTCCTATGGGGGTTTGTTTTAACAATTCCACGCTTGTTCAGCCAAATCATTTATTACAAGAATCTTGGCCATGAAATGATGTGCATAAATATTCTTGAAATGAAGTATTAGCACAACACGGACCATTTGATCAGGGTAAATCCCCGCACTGGGTGGTCATGGTTCATCTGCATGTCACGCTTCATACGGGCCCGTTTTATCAC
Organism: Ophioderma brevispina; assembly: GCA_023653785.1. Classification (NCBI taxonomy): domain Eukaryota; kingdom Metazoa; phylum Echinodermata; class Ophiuroidea; order Amphilepidida; family Ophiodermatidae; genus Ophioderma; species Ophioderma brevispina. The sequence continues at coordinate 9,953 of JAMKCH010045846.1, read as the reverse complement.
CAATATACGTACAAATTTGCCGTCAAACTATGATCACAGGCTCCAACATATCATGTAGCAGTTTTTCCTGCGGAACCACCGTTTCTTCCGTTCCCCCGTTTTGATGATTTTATATGAATTTGCTAGTTCTAAATTGTGTACAATCCAATTATAAAACGTTGGTGATCGTGAATGGATAGTTGGGTCTATACTCAACAAGCAAGCCGTGCCAGCAGAGTGAATACGAATGCGCAGCAACTGAATAGTTCATGACCCGCCACAGGTCAAATCAACTAATAATTTCATATGATAAGCAGACACCTACAAACATTCATACACATTAAACATGTATTTGCACATATTTAGTGTACAAAGAATCATGAGGCACAGAAATAACTTTTCAGAGCGGTGTTGCATGGTTGCCACTCCATGATACCACTCAGCCCACTCAGTCCACTGACGGCCGCCCCGCGTGTCACACACCTCCCTTGTAAGTCTCTGAGGTGGTTTTCACAATCTTTAAATCCCATATAACATCGCACCAAGTACCCACGTTCCTCGTCTTCAGTCTCCTCTTTAATAATGCATCACATGTTTAATACATCAGAATGGCGGCATATTGTTTAGTACCAATGACTCGGATGTACAGGTGTGTACAGTTTTGCAACTGTGATTACGTGATCGGTGATACCGGAATGACGTCATGCATTTATAATAAGGTATTTGGGCGCTTTTTGGGTGGATTGAAAATACAGGAAAAATAAATAAAAGTCTGACAGTCTTTAAGCCCCCAAAGCTTTATAAAAGCAGATAAAATCGAAACTTTATTCTGTTCATTATAAGGTCCCTAGCTTTTCGTTTGAGATGTACTAATAATGTCATGGTGTTGTGGGACTTTAGAATTTTCATAGCCCCCATCCCCACAAGTCATAAAGAAATTTATGCCACTGCTTGTAGTGCCCGTCCTACCCAAAATACGATGAATGAATCCTGTTATGTTTACCGTACTTTCTGCCAACTATTACTTAAAAATTAAATAGTCATAATTGGCTGAAATTGCAGAATTTTGACCACTTTCGGCATTCATTCACTCAGCCTGTATACACGCTTGTTTTAACCTGGTCACATGATGCATATTAACCAATCGCACACGCCGCTTCATACGAGGTAAACATGAATGGGAGATTACAGTGCATGATACTCATCATGCTCTGCAGCGCAGTGAGCGCACATGTGAAGGCTGCAGCCAAATCAGGGGCAAATCATGCCCAAAATATGGAGGTGATTTTGAACCACTGGTATGAAACTGATGCAAATTAAGCTGGCTTACATTGTGCGAGGTCATCACAGTACCTTCTAGTACTTTGGCATTTTTTTTCTTGTCTTTATTATAGCGTGTGCGATGCAATAAACACAGAATTGGGGGTTCCAATTTGTTAGTCCAATGAAGTTCGGCAACTCTGATTGGTCCGACAGTCTCCAGGGCCGTCGCTAGAAAAAAAACAATTTTTGTCAGGGGGGTTAGTAAACTGCGCAAGAGTCCTTGGAAGCTACTGATCGATATCAAACCATGCCAACTAAAACGCATGCAGTTTTGGGACCCACTTAGGGTCATTAACTTATCATAAGTAGATGCCCTTGTTGATCATTCGACAAACTGCACACCACAAGTGCCTTGACACAAGGGCACAAACCGAAAAGCCCTGAGCGGGTGTGGGTCCGGTTTCATGCCCCAGGGGGGTGGTGGGGTGCGGGGCAGAGCCCCTGCCCTGGGGTCCATGGGTGGCGCCGGCCCGGAGCCCCCGGAAGCTCTTGATTGAGCTATTCAGCCCACCTTCAAGATGGCCACTTTTTGAGGGGTAGCTAGTAATCAAATTTGAAAGAAAAGAATGGTTTCCAATTTGCGTCAATGAGACAGGCAGTAAGTGTAAGCTTTTAACTAATACTGCCGAGGGGAACTGCAGCACATAGCGGTGTTCTTTAATGTCTTTAATGGGTGGGATGTAGGAGCAGAGGCCTTGTCCGTGGTCCTGGGGCGAAGCCCTCGGAAGCTCTTGGATTTGAGTATCAGACCTCAGAGGGCCACTTTTTGAGGGGGAGTAGTATCAATTGAAAGAAAAGAATGGTTTCCAAATGTGCTCAATGAGACAGGCAGTAGTAAGCTTTTACTGCCGAAGGGGAATCTGCACATAGCGTGTGTTAATATCTTTAACGGGTGGGATGTAGGAGCAGAGGCCCTGTCGTGGTCCAGGGGGCGAAGCCCTCGGAAGCTCTGGATGTGAGCTATTCTAGAACCATCAAGATGGCCACTTTTTGAGGTGGTAATGTAATCAGTTCAAAGAAAAGGACTAGTTTCTAACTGCTCACTGAGACGGACACTATATAAGCTTGTACTACAGAGTGGAACTATACACATAGCGAGCATCAATGTCGTTAATGGGTGGGGGGAAGGGCAGAGCCGCCTGCCAGGGGTCAGTGACCGATCCCCCGAAGCTCTTTTGGCTTAAGCTATTAAATGCATTTGAAGTTTGTACAAGTGGTCAACTTCATTAATGTGAAATTGATGATATTGGTGCATAACCTCAACCATGGTGTTCCTTTAGTCAGAGGATTCACAGGAAGTTATAGTTTGCCCTACGGATGGGTCATTCAAGGAGTTATTAGCAAAAAGTCAAAGTCATCTTTTGGGTCCTACAGGTCAAAAATGCAAAGATTGCAGTGATTTCAATGCAACTGGTCTCAATTGAATCCATTTACCATCCGATTTCATTTCAGAATAGTTTTTTCAAATATTCGAATAGTTTTATATAATACATCGTTTCATAGTTTGCCCTCTCTATGATTACTTTTTACCATGTACGCTACCCTGAATTTGACCTGACTCAATAGGGTTCAATGGACAGGGATTTACATTCATGTGAACCCTTGGTCTTGACAGATCCTTGATCCAAACCTCCAGTTTTGACACTCTGGAGTTTCAGCTCCATGCGGACACAACTTGTACTGCAGGTATTATTCTTGACACACACACACGACAAAGAGCTGTTATCGTTCTGATGATTTTCTATAGATCGGGAGCCAGGACCTTGGTCCAAACACATCGTTCATGTCCCTACTCTAACTTTGACACTTTGGTATTTGTGGGACCCTCTATATCAACATGCAAGGAAGTTAGTGGTCTCAAATTGTGGTGTTACTTTTTTAATAGGGGCAATGTTTAGGTTCACACATGGTCAATACTTCAAAACAACCAATCATTTTGAAATTTTGCCACGCCCTGAAAATGTCAAAATTACTGGGGGCTGGAAAGGTATTTTATGTAAAATTGGCTGATTTACCAGATTTTTGGGCCAAATTACCGGGGGGGGGGGTGGGGGGGGGGGGCCCAAAACACCCCTTGGATCCGCCAGTGATATTTTCCGTCTAGCCATAAGGATTCCAAAAAAATGTATCGTTTGTACCTTCTATGACCATTAGTTTTAGATTTTTTGGTTAAAAATGGTTAAAATAATGAAAAGAAGGTAATTTTCATTTGTACAGGGTCAAATCAGAAGTTGCTCCAATTAATGTGTCATATAAGGAATAGTTTGTACCTTTTGCATGTTAGTTTCAAATCATGGTAATTAACAAAAGCAGGTCCATAGGGCAACATAATCCATGGCATTGACCTTCTTTGACCTTTTCTCTCGGTAAGTAAACATTTAACATAACCAAAACTAATACTTTTGGGGAGTCTCTTTCCCTCAGCATATAATTTCCAAGTATTTAAAATATCAGAATAACTTTTCAATGTTGACCCCTGTGAAATTGAGATTGACTTTTAACCGTTTTGGGGGTCATTTTTTTTAACCGTATAATTCCAAAACCATATCTAAGTTGTAGCAAACTTTTTTGGAATCCTTATGAAAGACGGGACAATATAGAAATGTTTCCACTGTTTGGGTATTTTAAAAGTTTGACCCCTGTGTCACCTTAAATTGGCCTCTATTTAAAAAGTGACCCACAAATTTGGACCACTAACTACCGTGATATAGAGGTCCCATACGAACTACCAAATGTGTCAAGCCTTAGATGTAGTCGGGCGAACAAACCCCCTCCTAAAATAAGGACCCCTTATATATTCTGCTCCTGCTCTACTATGTGAACTTGAGAAGAATGGCTTTTTACCACATCACTTCATCACTCCCTACTTAGGCAACTTACAGACTGTACCAAAATTAATTTAATTTACTGAGGCAAGCACAAATTGTCATTCCCGGGGCATCCCTGATCTATGGTAATGTTTTTTTTAGATAATCAGGCTTTGCTGGTTTTGGAATGGGCTACTAGCTTGGCTGTAACACAGATTCAAATAGTTTTAATATACTGCTGTATTGGTTTGACGTAGTTTTCAATGGTGGGGCAGTGGGGGAATTTTCCCCTAAGTTTTTCTTCCCCCCCCCCCCCCACCGAAAGAAAAATGAGTTATTATTTGTCAAAATTTGGGTCCAAATCAGTACACTTTTGGCAAAAATCAGCGCTTTCCAAAAAAAAAAATTCACTTGCCCCCCCCCCCCGCCCCCCCCCCCCCCATCCTCCAGAACGAGTTCTGGTGCTACCCTGCTTTTTAATTCTCCCTATATTTATAACATGATAAACCCACAAATTTTTGTAGGTATTTGGACTTTCAATTTTTAGGAAAAAACATCACTAAGTTAGTACCTGGCTGTACCTCCCAAACATCCTCCTCAATACTGGACGCAGACTGCAAGCTCAGTTGATACTCTTTACATGAATAGCAAACTTCCTATTCTAAGGCTACCCCTATTTGCCCCCCTCTGGCTCGAAAAGCTGGAACGATATGGCCAAAATGTGCATTTTTATTTTTTTTGGGAATTTTAACCAATTTAGCCAAATTTTGGGCCAAATTAAGTAAATTGGCATTTATGTCCGTTAAAACTTTTTTGAAGCACGATTCGGGATGATTTACAAATTTTGCACCCTCTGGCGGGACGACTTGGAAAATGCCCCCTCTGGATCGAATGCCTCGGTACGCCACTCGGACACACAAGAATAATTTTCCTTCGAAATGGATGAGTAACTACGTGCTGGCTTAAATGTAGGCTTTAGAGTAACATGATCCTTTTTGAATTGATCTTTTTCCCCTACTGGCAAACAAAACTGGGGGACATGCTCCCCCTCCCCCCCACCCTTGCACATGCACCCGCTATTGTGTGGTGGAATGCAGAGGTAATGAGTCAATTCCACCATGCACCAGTTTTGGGAAAATTACACCTCCCCTCAATAAGGTATGTGATCCCACAAAAATCTCTATTCTTTTTAAACACATAAAAACCATGGACTCACACTTTATTTTAGCCCACAATTTGGCCACAAAGCATTAGTACGTAAGGAATTGTGCATGTAATGGAAATTTGTCTTGTGGTTCTTAAACTTCCAGGATACTTTTATCCCTAAGAACTCAAATGTTGTTTAGTACAGTATAGGCATGTTGCCAATGCATTCTGGGATTGATTCAAAACACCCTCTGGGGGAAAGTATTGTAAAATCCAGATTCACTGCCATCAGCTAGAAGTATTATGTTTAGAAAAGCAAAGCAACATTAGTGAACAACAGAAATTTTTAAAGAAATGTATTGTTATGGATTTTACAAGGAAGGATTAGGAAAGTGACTAATAATTTTGATTAGCCTAGTAGTCAAAGGCAGCAATGGGTTGTTCATATATAAGTATTGACTTGTGAGCTCTTGAATTATTATCATATAGTTTGAAGAAGGAACAGAAGACCAGGAAAGTTTGTAAAAAGGAAAACAGTTTAGTAGGACTAATAATTCTATCCATTTGTAATATGTTGACAATGTATACACGCCTATTACTTGTTCAGGAAGTGGATGGTACACTCCTATTACTTTGTGTCAGGAAGTGGATGTTATCTGAACTATTTACAATATATGCAATAGATTTTGGGATAATTACAGAAGCTGTAAAACAAAAAGGGAAAGGGCAATGAGAGGGCAAATAACATGGGGGATATCTAATTTTGTTTGTGCAAGTAATTGGTGATTTTTGGCCCCACGTGGACTTTTCATATTTTGGGCTTTAGTTTCCATCTATCCATTCCAGCTGACCAGTGCCACCACTCTATCATTACTAATGTTATTTTAGATAAAAAAACTCCAAAATGTATGCAAATGTTTGATATTTTCCAAGAGTGATGTATTGTCCCCGCCGAACAAGTTCGGAATGGGCACTATGGAATGAGCAGTGTCCGTTCGTCTGTCCGCCCGTGATAAAAATGTTAACCCACTTTGTGTACAAATTATCTAGAGTTCCGTAAGGGCTACAATGATGTAACTTGGTGGAAAGAAGCGGGTTGATGAGTTCTCGACCTTATTTGATTTTGAACTTAAAATATGCTAATTAAGTATCTAATTTGCATAATTTAAGAAAATTTTCCCCAAGGCTTGTATACAAGTTATCTGGAGTTCTGTAAGGCGTATAATGATGTAACTTGGTGGAAGGAAGTGGGTTAAAGAGCTCTTGTCCTGATTAGATTTTGGGCATATTTCGGGCAAATTCCATATGCAAATGAGCTAATTAATATGCAAAAAGCGGCGTAATCACTCTATTTTTGAAACGGTACATCCGATACGCAAAATTCCTTCACTGCGTGAAAGCCTACCATAGTGCGCATCTTGTTTGCCATTTGAAAGTGTATGATATATGCGGCTCGGGGACGGGTGGGGATGTCGGGGAGGGGAATGGGTGGAGTTCATATTGTAGACTTTATACATTGTAGTTGCATTATCGCATGTCAGTGATCGCGACATTTGGCGGGGACATATTTTACACATCACATAGATCCGAGTTCACCTTGTTTTTTACAATTTCTTAAAAGGTGGTGGTGGTATTATTATTATTATTTTTTAAAATTATTTTTATTATTTTTATTATTAAGATGGTGATGACGCCGCCTTCGCTGCCATCATCATTGTCTGACTTAACCCAAACTTCCATGCCCCTTGAAATATAATTGTGTGTCCCTAAGAAAGAGTTAATGCAAGATTTTTTAAGTGAAATACCTTCACCTAAAAATGAACATAGTATCTATTTTTATTATACATGTTGTTTTTGCAGGCTTTGAAAGCTAGCATTGGGATTTGAGATGTCAGGGGCTGAACAGCATCAACCATCAGCTTCACTACAGGACAAAGTACAAGCCAAGAAGGGTAACACAGATGTTGAACAAGGGACACAAAACCTTCCAGGTAAGATGAAAAGAGAGAAAATTATGAGGTGTACTTTTGTGTTGGCTGTTATAGCATGAAGACACACATTATAGTAGATTTCAAATTAAGTGAGACTCCGTGTGATACATATTTCAATAGGGGAGATTGATATGGGGTTCAATCCCCGGGCATGCGGATACTAGGCCTTTGTTGCCATTACAAAACATATTGTGTCCATGGTACAAAGCTACTGTACAGAATCGGCATATTGGAAACTGATGCATTCAGTTCTAAAATGGTCTGTTAATGATAAATGACTTATGCCATGGTTGGTCCGATGTTAAATCCACTTTGCTCTAATCTCTTAATACAAGGTTGACCCATTTGTGATGGCCAAATAAAAAAAACTTAGTAGTGTTATGTGTGCACTGATATAAGAATGCAGTATTTCTCCAATGCTGTGATAAGGAATGATATTTTGCAGTGTCAAAGGTAAGTTATGTTTAAATAACTACGTTTAATGAAATAATTGCTGGTGTTTTCTTCCTGGTACTTCAATTGAAACATCCAAGCTATCTTAGATATATTTATTTACTAGCTACATTTCTATACATTGTATGAGTACCATAAATTTTTTTTACCCATGGCCATTAAAATAATTCCTCTTACCTCTCACGGTGAATTGACAGACCTAAAACTTTTAATGAGGTCTCACTTAATTTGAAATCTACTATAGTTGCTTTTCAAAGTTTATGATGACATAAAAATCTCAAGTACTGAGTTTAGTTAAAGTGGCACAAGGAGATTTCTGAGGATAAAAATTTCTCTAAATTTTCAGCTCTAATACTGAGAATGTTTTGAAAGTTTAGTGGACAAACAAGTTGAAAAGAAAAATTAAAACTTAAGTTTTGAACCTGCTCGCTCTCCTAATCAGCCCTATGGAGAAACATATGCTTAAATTTTCTGTCGTGCACGGCAGAAAAATACTAAATCATTTTACTATCACATAAAGACAGTGATTTTGGCTTATTCACTTCAGGTGTGATTAAATACATTGAAAAGCATTCTAACTATGCAAAAATGGGTGAAAATGACTCTTTAAAGATGCCTAATTACTTTTCTAAACTAATAAATTGATGAGGAACCAGTCTGAGTAGTAATTATCATTTTTGAGTTGATTATGTACTACTAAAAATGAGTTTTGTGTGTTGTAACTGATGCATAAGAATCTTTCACTTAAAATGAGTGTGTACCATTAAATTATATGAATTATACAGGGCGAGTCAGAAAAAAGTACAACCAAATAAGGGATTTTTTTTTATGAAGAACATTAACAGAATTTATCAAATTAATTCCTGTATTAGATAGTCTGTTTAATCAGCTTTCACAATAATTTTAAATTTTTGAAATCGATCAAGTCATTCAAAGGCTACAGTTATTTTTGTGAAGGTATCAATTTTCTGCCCCGAACAAATTGCACTGTGACTGAACACATGAGACTCGTTTACTACGCAGCGTGAGAGCTTCAAAATAAATTAACTGCTTGATTTCTTTGGCGCCGTATTCAAATGCTACGCAGGACATGTGTTGAATGATAATGTAGAATACTTAAAATTTAATGAAATTAACAGAATATATTTAAAACGGAAAATTGTAATGCTTTATCTGTTATCCACATGTATTTTGGAAGTTTTACTACGTGGAAATCAAGCAATTTGAAAAGAATGCTGCAAATTGTTCCTTCATGTCCAAAAATTGATTTCATTAGATATTAATTTTTATATCTGGTTTCATTTTACAGTCTTACCCAACGATGCAACCAGACATTTTCACTTGGGGAAGGGGGAACAGGTAATGGGAACCATTTAACTTTTGAGGCATCACTAAAACACATTTTGCAAAGGTGAACACGGTACTGTCAATACTATAAATTTATTACTTTTCCTGATCTCTATTGGGGCCAGGAGGGAACAAAGATTTTGAGTGCGGATTCCACCCTCCCCCCCCCCCCCCCCCCCACTCACAGACTGAGTACGTCACTGGGGTTCCCTGACATTTATTCCGAATGTGTAATTAATGGCGGATATGCTACAAATCCCAAAGCTGAACGTAAAACCAAGAGCACTCTTTGGGTTACTCTGGCGTGTAACTTGTTCGGTCTTTCACATTGGGTACTTTCACTTCTGCAGCTGTAACTTTTGAACGCGTTAATCAATTTTAATGCCGTAATTTTTATATGAGAGTTAACAAAACAAGAAATGTATTACAAAAAGAAAATATATGAATAGCACAGAGGGTTTTTCATGAAAAATCGCTCAATTTGGTTGTACTTTTTTTTGACTCACCCTGTATAAAGCCACTGCACCTATATTCTTCATAATTTCTTTTCTCTGCGTCAAAACTATGCCAGCATTCCCGCCAGACAGAACCATGACAACGTGCAGAGGAAATGCATAGGTGCGCATTACACGCAGCAACTCGCGTGCATATGTAGAGGCCTATTTCAGAAAAGGAATTGTGATGGCAACTATAGCCCATATACTGGTAAAAACGGTGCACCTTTATATAAAAGGGAACCAGAAATAGGTTTTGGATAGTAATGATGGCACTTCATATTTGGTCAATGCTAGCATTGGGGGGGGGGGTCCCAAAGATAATCCGAACATGCACCTTTAAGTTACTAAATAAAGGTGGGTGACCTGATCATGGTCCAAATTTTCTAATGGCATTCTCTCTCCATGTGAAA
>JAMKCH010045845.1:0-35837 GCA_023653785.1 Ophioderma brevispina | reverse complement strand
GGTAGATTTTGAGACCCCATCTCTGTATGTCTATTTACAGGAGACGGTATGACAAATTTCTTCAAATACTTCACGTTTCCCCACTATTTGGTGGTTTGTTTCTATGTTAAAGCAGTTATATGTAATTGTACACACTTATCCCTGATTTTTAAGTTTAAAAAATGAATTTCCAACTGTTGTTTACTGCAAATGTTTGGATTGATCCATTTAATTAATGGGGGTAAGGTAGTTGCTTTATTGTAAATACTCAATCGGGAAAGAACATGAAAAGCGCTAAACAATTGCTTAGAGTTGTCACATGTGCTGATATTATAATTATTGTTATTCATTACCATATTATTATTATTGGTAGTAGAATTATAGCCGCAAAAATTTTAAGACTGCGAAATAATATGTGGCAGGCCAAGATCGTTGACCTGGGAGGCTGGACTGGGGAAGCAATATGGATCGAACATCACCTTGAGCTTTGTGGAAATGGTGCAAAGGGGACATTCCCAGCTGGTCTGTCGACGTTGTGTAGGATTAATTGAATTTTTGTCGTTCCTTTATCCATGAAATGGTAAAAGTAAAACCTGTAAAGGAATATGGTCTAGTAATTACTTTTTTCTGATTAATATAATGACTGTGTGGGAGTAAAAGTCAGTAAACCATAAACCATCATTAGCTGATATTTGGACTTGCCCGAACGGGCACGACTACCCAAAGTTTTACTTGCCCAAAAAAAATTCTACTAGTCCCGGGCTATCGGGCAGGCGATTTGTCGCGGCCTGAAAAAAAAAAATTTTGATTTCACCATTCCCCTCATTACAGTCAATATATGTAAATTATTGCTGCCGTGACTTAAGAACCGTGGGCTATTATTTTCCTTCAATATAGTAGCCCACTTTTGGAGATAATACAACTTAGCTTTGTTTGAGTACATGGGAGTAGTTCCAATATGTATGTACTTAGTTAAACCATGATCTGTTTTCAGTTTTTTTTAAAGAAATGACTTGCTTTGGCCTTGTGTTTTTTTGAAATTTTGAACCTTACAGATGAAGGCTGTGGTGAGTTATTCTCATTTGAAACTGAGATGAGAGCAAATTGTTTCAATTTGGAATATCTGCCGCAGGCCTTACCACCACTAGAGGGAGACCCTGTTGTGGAGCCACCGACAGCATGGAAGTTTTTAATTCAGCCGGACCAGCCAAACTATCTAATAGCGGTTTGTATTAGTTTATTTGAATGCTCCATTAAAACAATGTGCATTCTTAGACTGGTATCTTCTTCTTAGCGTGTCCACATGTCATTAGTAATGGCTTGTGGTGGTGTCAGGATTTAATCAACTGAGTTGATCCAAGGCCGCGTGTATCCACGATACGGACGCTCCTAACATGACCCATGTCCTAGACTGGTATTAAAACATCATTGCTTGTTAGGCTCGACCCCCAGAGGTCATAGAGCATATGAATATCTAGTTAACACAGGATCCAGATCAATTGGGTGTGGTCTTTATCTCTGTCTTTGTATTATCTTTCATTGTACTGTTAAATTCTCAAAATTGAAAATTCTGAGACATAAAAAACAATGTTCTATATGGTCTTCATTGGTTTGTCTTTTTCAATAGTAAAAATAATTAAAACTGTATCTCAATCTCATACAGCAAACTTTTTGTCCCAAAATGATGGAAAGTATAAATATTAAAGAGTGAAAGTCTTTCCGACCTCTTTCTGTAAGTTTCATACAGAAAACCTGTTTTGGCCCAAAATGATGGAAAAAAAGGATAACCTGGTTTGGCCCAAAGTGACCAGGCGGTGGCGGCCAAGCCTTATTCATTATAGCAACTTGCCAAAAATGTCAAAAGAAATTACAGCAATACTGAGTGCAAACCACAAACCAATTTGGGTGCTTTGATGTGAGTAGGTCTCGGGTGTTCCCATGACCCACATATGACCTCGTCCTCGTTCGTTATTCATACAAAAAATTCAGAAATAACCCTTCCAGTGGAGTTGATTCTTCAACTCCAACTGTTTTGGAATAAGCAGATATTCCTTGACAACATATAAAAATTCAGAATTTTTTCGTCAAGATTTCGCTTTTACGTGTTTTAAACCAATGGCGATGTCTGAAATTTGGATTTCTTGGCCGCCCTCCCCTGAAAGTGACTGAACAAATTACAAATATTATCAAAGAGTGAGAGCAAGGTTGTGGTCATTATTGGTTAATGCATCTTGTGAAGTTTTGTTGATTTTTTGTGATGTTATTTTTTAAATGCAGGTTGATTTAAATTTTGCATTGTTTGGGGAGTTTGGACTGATCAGTGGTGATTTTGTAGCACCCGTCTTTAATGCCAAGATTACCACTTCATCAAACTTGTTCTACACTGTAATTGTGGTGAGTACTTCAAATTAAATTGTTTGTAGGATTTCAAATGATGATCATATGTTAATTTCTATGATTTCATATTTATTCAGTTAACCATTTTATCTTTCATTTCGAGGGTTGACAATCAGAAAGCCTTAACTCAAAAATACTGCTTTTGAGAAATGTGATGTTTAATATTTTCTACTAAGCAAATCTAATCTTACTCAAAATGTAAACATCTCATAAAGCTCATATATGGTACTGTCAGCAAACATTATATAAACTTTAGTAAACAAAGAAAAACTTTTAATTATGAACAGAGAATTAAAGAGAAATTCTTTAATATAAGAATTAAGTGCTGAGTTACGGCCTTCTGACTGGATAACTTGAAACGTTAATCTGTGAGTTACATCTTCAATCATGCCTATGATTGACAAATTATTTTTCAATCAAATGTTCGCAGGTCATCCCCTTTGGAATTGTTTTTTTAAAAGAAATATCAATATATAGGGGATAGGGAGCTAAAAGCTGTGGCAATCTGGCAAATGTGCAAGCTATGAAGCTCTCTGAATCATTGTGGGGCCAAATACAGTTACCATCAGAAGGTCGTAACCAGAGTTAAGGCTTTCTGTTAGTAACAAAGTGTGTGCACCATTGAGGTGTGGTGAAGTGTTATTTGCTTTATAGGCATTAGGAAGTAGAATTGAGTAAGGCTTCATGGTTTTCAGAATCTGTAGGTGCTTGTTACCGATTTTTCTTGGACCAAAACCTCAAAAAAGCACCAAAACAATGAGTACGTCTTAGGTTTGTTCAACCTCGATTTGATCCAAAGTGTGTATGGGTCTAGACATGATATATGACATCAGGCTCAACGTAGTTATTTCTATTAGGCTTTTGATGTAAGCATCAATTTGATCTGCTGCCACTAGTTGTCTTTAGTCTTTGATTGTTGTGTGCTGCTGTATATCCCGCATCTGATCATCATTCGCATGGCGCTTTGAGGTCTGTTAAAGGGCATTCAGACTCAACAGCTCGTACCCCGACTTAACAGTGAGATTTTTAAAGCATCGGATAAGTATAGTCTGTGTGCCAAATTTGTGTGCATATCCATCTACTCGAAAAAAAATCCGTAATTTTATAGTTTCTGTCCATAACGGACAAATTACAAAAGGACCTATGCGGCAGTGGTGATATGGATATTTGCGCATATCATGAAACACCACCTTCGCAATCAACTGAAAATTTTGGAAAATAAAGCTTCTGAGGATATCTAGTGAACCAAAACAAAAGATGCAGGTGCAGGGATAACAAAATGACCTGTAAATGGACCACAGCTGTAGCCTAGTGGATAAGGCATCGTTAGTGCTCGCAAGGTTGTGGGGTCGAGTCCCGCTGTGGGTGCCAGTCCTGAGTGTCCACGAGAGCCAAAACATAGCTGGTTGGTAGATCATTTGAATAAAGACAACTTTCAAGTTTGACATCTGAAAAAAAAATGATAACTGTTAGCAACAAAATTGCATAATTCACATTCGTGGATGCATGCCTATTATGTGATAAATCACATTTGACTTAGTCCCCACCGAACGGGAGGACTATAAATGAAGTACCGTTCGTTGCGTCGTCCGTTATTGTTCCGTCCGTGATACAAAATGTTAACCCATTGTTGTATACGATTTCTCTGGTGTTTCTGTAAGGGCATAAATGATGTAAACTGGTGGAAGAAGCGGGTTGAGAGTTCTCGACCTGATAGAGTTGGGCATAAATATGATAATTAGTATCTCCTATTGCAGTTTATGAAATTTTCCTACCAAGTTTTGGAGTTCCGTAAGGCGTGTATTAATGTGTACCTTGGTGAAGGAAGCGGGGCTGAATCGTCTCGACCTCTGCTTAGATTTCGGCATATTTGGGGAAAAGTGATATGCAAGAGCTAATTAATATGCAAAATCAGGAATGCTATATTTTGACACTTACATGGGATATCTCCAAAATCTCCGGCGTGCATGAAAGCCAATCATGGGCCACATTTATATTGCAATTTTGAAAGTATGTGATATGCGGCCAGCGGCTTGAGGCTATGCAAATGAGCTAATTAAATAGGCGTAAAATTTGCTGTATCTTCTGAAAAGGTACGGCGGAGAGGCAAAATTCCTCGTTACATGAGACTACTTGCCATAGGGGAGGGGATGTGGTGTTGGGGAGGGGGGTTAAGTATTGAGGGGGTTGGGAGGGTGGGGTGTTGCATATTTGGGGAAAGGGGTGTTGCATAGTGTTGGGGAGGGGGGGGACGGGTGGTGGGGAGGGGGGGTGGGGGGGTGGGTGTTTTAAGGGAGGGGTTGTTGCGGGGTGTTGGGAGGTGGGGTTTTGCAGCCCCCACCAACAGGGATGTTGGGATGAGATGGGGTGTTGGGGAGGGGTGGGGTGTGTGTTGTAGTGGCATTGTTATCGCATGCTATGTTGTGACGGCATTCGCGGGGACATGTATTTTACGCATCGCGTAATATACGGGTTCGCCATGTTTGCTCAAAGGGGTGGGGGGAGAAAACTAACTTGTTTCGAGTATGATTTAATGTAAGGAAAAAATAAATGGTGAGCTGCAGGCGGAGCTAGTGCCCATCTCTCGGTCTTTGGTGTTTGGGCCAGACGCCATCATTTAATGTGCTATGGGGTTCGCCACTCCTCCCGCCACAGCTTGTCTGTGTTACATTCCCAGCATATGCTGGTACCATTTATACTCCTTGGGGAGAGAGAGGCAATGGAGTTAAAGGCCTTGCCCAAGTGTGCAACAACATTGGTGACCGTGGGGCTCGAACCCAAAACTTGGTGCTTATGAGGCAAATGCTGACCCAAATGCAGCAATGTGCCTTGGTATAGCCATGGTGTATTATCTGGGTAACAGTAACTTGCGTCTGGTGTAAATGGTAAAAGCTAATTGTCCTCGCTGAACAATTGTTCAACAAACAATATGTTGGGTCTTAGATACAACTTAAGAACCTTCATATGTTAATGAGGTCAGAGTCACCTTCCAGATTAAAGTCATTAAGTTCGAGTTCAGGTGTGTGTCATTAAGGTAGCATTGAAGAGTAACCTTCCCCAGACCAGAAAGTGCAAGTCCATTATATCCTTGAAACATTCAAATGAATCAAAATGTATGGAATTTGAGAGATACGCGTTTGTGTGTGTAGAGTGCCATTCAGAATCATTGTTGCAGTTTGAAGCAAAAAATCGAATTGAAAGTGCATAATTATTTAACTTACTAGTTTGTATGTATGTTACGTTTTCAAGTTGTGTGTATGTGTGACCTCTAAAATGTGCTTTTGTTTTTCAGGAGTTTATCCATTACTGGCAGTGGGCCGATACACCTGTTCCAATCACTCTTGAGCAAACATGGAAGTGACGGTCAAAACACTGTGAATTCACGCCAGACGTGACTAAGCTTACCGTTCCAGCCTATCCCCTTCTCAGATACAGTGCCCGCCCAGTGTTACAACTCAGATTTGTCCAGACTGGTACCTGAGTGTCGTGCAGTGTGGTTCTCTTGAATGTATGATTGTGGTATACCTCTGGACGGAAAACCGAGAAGGCAAACCCAGAGGTGCGGGTCTACAGTTTTGAAAGCGATTATCTTGTTTCGCTAGTTTGGTTCACACATGCTTCGTAAGTATTTGCAATAACATGGTCCTTATACCCAGGAAAATGGGAAAAAATCTAGGGTTAACACAACATTTTTTGTTCGAAGTAAAAGGGGGCACAAAATATCATAAACCTGTCGTCCTGAACGTGCAGTTGAGTCACAGATCTTCGCAAATTCCACATGCATGTTTGTGCTGGATAACTGCGATCATTAGGGTGGTGGGGACCCCAGGAAGGCACTCAAACCAATTCAGAATATGAGAATGTCACATTAGTGTTGGGCTAAACCAATGGGAACCCACAGACCTCAATATAACTTCTAGATTCCGAACGCCAGCGCAAAAAGCAAGTAAACATGCTTTTGCCGCCAGCGCGTACTCATTTACAGAGAATTCACATCAGTTTTGGGCTAAACCAATGGGAACCCACAGACCTCACTATAGCTCTAGATGCCGAACGCCAGCGCAAAAGCAGTAACCATCTTTGACGCCATGCGCGTACTCATTAATGAGAATGTCACATTAGGTTGGGCTAAACCAAATGGGGAACCCAAAGATCTTCAATAGAACTATAGGATGCCGACCGCCAGCGCAAAGCCGTATAAACCATCTTTGCGCAGTGCGTACTCATTGCCAATCGGGTGTGTACCAATTTATTCAGTTTTCCTGAGTTCCCATAATCTGATTGTACAATTTATTCATTTATTGCTCATTTGCATTTTAAAATGATTACCGTTTCAGGCCAACAGTCCGGCCGGGAGGGGCATGCTGCGAGTCATCGAATGGATGACTGTAATGAATATTTATTCATTTTTTCAAAACACAGTTACGGTGGCTGCCCTCATGTGGTATCTAGCTTTATTAATTATCTATGGTGGGAACCCACGTTTTCAGTCATCACAACAAAGAAAGGTAAAACTGCCAAAGTACTGTGGTGGGGACTGTATTTTTTGCTGGCGGCAACTATTGCACCTCATCTGACGCCCTCATCAGGCCAACTGAACTGATCTGTGGTAATTAGATGTGCGTAGTGGAATTTCTCTCATGAGGGAGACCTTAAAGAGACATGAGGAAGTTTCCAGAGAGAAGCACCCTCAATTTTTTCGATTCAGGTTTTTGCATATTTGGAATGGCTTACCAATGTATTAGATACTCTGAAGTGAATAAGCCGAACTACGCCGTCTTTATAAATAAGAAGAATTCTGTCGTGCACGACAGAAATTCAACCAAGCATGGTTCTATATGGGACAATTCGCGGGCAAATCAAGGTTTGCGGGTTTTCTTTTGTGCTTGGTTGGGCAAATTAAACCTTTGAAAACGTTATTGGTAGGTGGTCTACACAACCGATCAAGTGCAACTGACGGATGGAAGGTGATTCTCAAAAAATTCCTTTGGGCACTTTAAGGATTTCTGAGGGAAAGGGGAGAGAAAAATCTGAAGATACACAAGGAGAGAAGTGATTTTTTGGAAACAATGTTTGATTCTTCCATTCCTAAAACATGTCAAATTTACATGATTCATTCTAGCAATATATTTTTCGGTTGCCAATATCCCTTTATTGTGCAACTGCGCTAACTGTTCCTTTTATAGAACTATACTTATTTAAATCTTGGTTGAAGTTAGACTAAACCAGAATTAGAGAGTAAAGGTATGATTTGGGAACTGGTACTGTCTTTACGGCGATTGAAAACCAAGGCAATACCAAGTTCTTCCACGCAAAAAATGGTGCGCCTCGGCCTGTTTCAATTCGTCGTAAGAGAGTACCGGTTCACCACAATAATACCTTTATTAGCATTCTTGAGCAGCTTCATAATATAAAGGTCATCTTCAACTCAATTTCACATCCTTAGGGCCTATAAGAAAGGACTGCCACCACCCAGTGAGAAGAAAAAGCGAACAACCAGTTGAATGCCAACAACATACGCATCGAGACGCAACATTGGCAGGCACACACGAATGTAGCAAAAAATGCTGGTATGACGTATTCGCAGAGCGACCTTCCTGGTTCAATTGGCCGAATTATTGCACGCAGGCCCAAACAGCCAATTGCAATGCTTACATTTTTCACAGCTTTGTTAAGGAATAACAAAACTTATGATACCAACCCCAGGACAAAATGTCACGTAGCTTATTCCCAATTTTGGACCCATGCAGTGTCCCTGGATCTAAAATGTCAAATACCCATGAGCATTGAAGGTTCTGTTTCCATGATCCTCCTTGAGAGTAATGCGGCCTGGACAAACGGCCGAGAAATGTCCGAATTCTTTGGCTGCTGACTTGGTTGTAATTGACAGGAATGGCATTTGGGTTCTCTATCTAAAACCATTCGAAGCCCAAGCCATGGCGGTAACCCTGCCAAAAAAATGGGTCAAAAGTGAAAAATATTGCATTCTCGTCCTAATTTTTGAGGGTTTGTGACCATTTCTGGCTTAATGTTAAGCCAAATTAAGGGAAATTGGGCCTCCTAAATTTTGTGCGCTTCTGAGCAGATTTAGCATGTTGGAGCCAGGTTACTTGGAACGACTTGGGAATTTTGCTACCTGGATTGAATGCCTTGGGAAACACATGAGGTCCAGGGCTGCATGGAGAGAATCTATATTTTTCATTAATATCTGTATTTCATATCAGTATCTTTACTTATAAACAGCCAACAGGAATCTGAGGACTATCATTACTAACTCCAATGAACCATCAGAGTGTGTGGTACCAAATCATAATCTTCGAATTAAATGATATTAATCATTCTTTTACAGCACCTCATGGAACACTTATTTTTTGTACAGTACTAAATGCGTTTGTAAAAAGTAATGAAATTGCTCTGAAAGTGCCAAGTGGCTCTCCACTTTGAAAAATTGTTTCTGCCAACCCTGCTGCGTTTTTCTTTCGATACATCTTCCGTACACTCAGGTGACAATACAGGGGGGAACTGACCGACATGTGGTACGGGTGTATGTGCGGCCCTTAAGACCCCCTTTTCAGCTGTCTCCAGCAGTTCACAAGGGTCCCATTGAGGCATTTGTTTCATGTTCACCAAGAACCCCCTGTCAAGCAAAATTTTGATTTTTAACTACTAGTGGCCTAAATTTTGAAGCTCAAATTACTTCTCAAGGGTAACATTTTCCAATTTTTTCAGTTCACAAGACCCCCATCTCGCAAGGTTTTTCAGTTAAATAATAATAATAATAACAATACCGACATTATATAGCGCCTTTTCAACAGGATTATCAAAAGCGCTGTTGCCTATTATTATAGCTGCCTTCAGGAAATCGTCACAATCATTTCGCTTCACCTTAGGCCGGCAGGTTGGCAAGGTTCCAAGGTACGGGCCGCACCCCTACCAAAGGAAAAGTTGAGTTCCACCAGGGGTGACAAGGTGACAATATATCTTATGGAGGTTTTATTTGTTTTTGTAACCACTTCACAGAAATTCTTATACAAGTAGACCAACAAGGCTCACTGACAATCCTAGGATGTCCAGATGAAATTCCAGTGATAGCGCCACCAATGGCTCCGGTTCAAGGGTTATGGGAGGAACCGATAGCCTTTAATATGTTCAGGCCAGCACAGCCACAGCCAGACTTTGATATCTGACAACTTCCTGGAATCTAAGTTCTTGTTGGTGACACTTCTGGAACATATGTTTCTCCTCTGAAAGTGTGGGAGAAGAGGACCTACACCAGAGTGGTTATTCACGGTTGTGTTTGAAAAGTATATGAAAATGAGTTGCTGTAACCGGACCCATCTGACAACTTTTTGAACATACTATGGAATTTGGAACCTTAAAGGAATAACATGATGCTTTATTCCGTGAAGGATTCCGAATTTATAAGTGGTCAGGGAAAAAAGTGTGTCAGAGGGTCAGGTACAGAAGAAACTTTCCATGAAATGAAATAGAGCACTTCTCTGTTACTCCAGAAAAATAAAGA
This sequence comes from Ophioderma brevispina, assembly GCA_023653785.1. NCBI lineage: Eukaryota > Metazoa > Echinodermata > Ophiuroidea > Amphilepidida > Ophiodermatidae > Ophioderma > Ophioderma brevispina. The sequence goes on along the minus strand of JAMKCH010045845.1, from coordinate 25,939 downwards.
ACAAATTTTTTTTTGTTTGGGGACAAAAACCCCAATTTTTCCTTAAATTTTTTTTTTGTAAGATAGATAGATACTAATGGTATTTTTTAAATTAAGTAATAATAGATTATTAGAACACAGTATGGGGAACTAATGGAACATAGTTCGTGGGGAGAGCTCTATAGTGAAGAATGCAACATACAATTTGAGTGCAATCAGTTTTGTTAGAAGTATTCAAATTGCCACTTTTGTCGGGAGTTCCGTAACCGGACCCATTTGACTCCTTTTTACTGACAAAACTTAGGAATTCGGAAACCCGTCACCGAATACAAAGCACAGGGTTTATTCCGTTAGGTTTCCAAATTCTTAAGTGTTTGGTCAAAAAAAAGGGTGTCAGATAGAGGTCTGGGTTACGGGAAAAAACGCACCTTGTAGCTGTGCTGACTCAGGGTGAACATTGAAACACCACTCAAAAACTCTTTTTTTTCATCACAAACTAGGTAGTTCTAGGAAATAAACACTAATTTATATTTAATTTCAAGAAACTGAGGACACGATATTCCACTCATGAAGCACACAAATTGAGGTAAGATAGCAAAACAGCACAGTAAACTGACACAAAAAGATCGTGAATTTATTATTTTGGTACGTGTACACTACACGCAAATGAACTTGGCGACTACAAAATAGCATGGCAGAATGATCGTATTTCTTCAAAAATAATCCACCAATCATCGAGGCTTGACATATAACAATGATCTTAATGATCTGTGCTATGATCTGCATCATTATCGAGAACAAAGTACTGCACGCCTAGCCAGCCTTAGCTTAGCCTTAGCCCCTGACTGACTGTGAGGCGTACCTGGCCTGGGCCCTGAAAACTGAAGTTGCACTTGAAGTTGAACTGTCCCTGCTTTTTCAAATTTGGATCTATACTAGGGGATCCTATACTGAGACTGATTAGGCAAAACACATGAAATACCAACCAGCCAGTTTACAGGAGAAACTGCGATAAATTGACCAAAATTACTTGCGAGTTGGGCCTGGCACAACTAGCTTAGCCCCCTAGGCTAGCCTAATTAACACAAATCCAAATTGGTGTAAACTCTTATCCAAACATGCAAACTGGTCCCAAAATATTGTAAATGAATGTACTGCAGTCATATTCACAGAATGTTGTCCTTCCACATATACAAATATTATACTAGTTGTCTTGTTAGAAAAATCCTGAAGTCACAATCAATTTGGCCTAACGGGCCCGATTTCGTCAGGAGTGCTAGCTTGAATCGCAAGACAGTTGGTAAATCCGTATTGAGTCAGATTCTTAGAAATAATACTAGTATTGGATGGCTTCTTTCGGGAATACTGAATATATTGGATTCACTATATGAAAATATCGGATTCGCCAATATCATGCCGTTTTTTCATATAGCTCATCCAATATATTCTGGTATTACACTCAAGCCATCCAATATTATATCACACTTTGTCAATTGTATAACACTTCTCTCCCAGTGCATTTTGGTTCACTTTCTAATCATCATTGTCAAACTTCATCTTAAAGCAAGTGATTGTGCAACCAGCGACACTTGGGTTCTAGACCGCCTTGATTTTAAATGTTATTTGCATTAAATTTGAACAATTTTCTCTTTCTCTTCCAGTGGCAATTGCCTAGATGTTTCATATCGTCGTGACAATCTGACACTTCCTGTTTTCTATGAAACTTCTCCTAACCGAAATCTGTATTCTCCCCAAGACTTGGAAAATGCAGCCCAAAGTATGATGCCATGGAACTTCACAGTTTATTCATACCGTCCTGAAGTTGGTGCCCATAGATTTGACAAGTGTAAGTGTTTGTATCTCTCATTTTTTTAAACAAACAAGTAACCAGAAAATAACCCAAGTCAATATCTATAAATTAGATTTAAAATGTCTTAGTCTTACTGACTGAATAATTCAAAATGATTTTTATAATAACAAAGGCAAACAACAAAAAAGCATGACTGAATCAAAGACTACAATAACAATCTGAGAACTGTTTTTGTCCAAAAAGGTAATTGGTGTGAATTTGAACTTAAAGTGACAGGTTTTTTTTTTTTGAGAATACAAATTTCTCATAACTTGTACTGATCGTTTGAGACCCACCTACCTATAACGTTACGAAGGTGTATAGGACAAACAAGTATAAAAAAACTTGCATACTTCTTTGTTTTGACTTGCCCACTATCGTAATCCTCCCAATAGAACTTCTTCGATTTTCGTCATGCATGACAGAAAATACTAATCTCTCATTACATACCGACTGCATATTGGCTGTATTCACTTCAAGGGTGATCTCATACATTGGTAAGCATTCGAAATGCAAAAAAAGTTCGACAAAAATGAGGGTCGCTTTCTTTCTTCTTTCGTTCTTGAATGTCCTCATGTCTCTTTAAAGGTGCATTTCGTTATTCCAGCCACTCTGTTTTAGTCAGTGTTTCACTAGATATCCTGAGACTTAATTTCACAAATATGATTTGATTCCGATCTTGTGCGGTTTTGTGTAATGAGGCAATTGTTGCTTTGTTTCCCATGGTCCCATAGGCCACTGTACTGTTAATTCCTGTTCATTTACGGACAGAAAATACAAACAAAATTGCTAATTTCTTACAGAATCCGGCCAACTTTGCACTAAGAATTAGTACACATGGCTTCTAAGGCTAGCGGGTTCTAGATGATTAAAAATCTCACTTTTTAAAGGTAAGCCGGGGGATGAGTGCTGGGGGATCACCAAATGCGCCTTTAACAACCCTTCAAGCTGGCATTGAATGATGAGCAGTCAGGGGATCAGCCACACAACATCAGAGACTCGAAGCCACTAGGTCAGTCGGGGACGAGGCTTGTGGTCACAATTTCCTCCTTTAGAAGTCAATCATAAGGACCTTGTGGTGGAAGAGCAGTGACGTAGTGTCCTGGCCCATTGGATTCAAACCTTGGCGACACGCTGATCAAGAAGTTGGTTTTCTTGATTGGTTGGTTGATTGATAAGAAAGTTGGCTTTAAATGCATCTACTCATAATTCCACAGAGGGAAATTTTGGATGTGGATCATAAAACGGATCTTTTAGATATATGGAGTCAAAATCACCCTGGTAAAGACGTACCGTGGAGGTCTAACCATGGCCCCGCCTATTATGGTTGCCAGGCGTGGATTACTTTCTTATCACAAAGTCATCTAAGTGTTTAATGTACACGCCTGCCGACGACCCCCCTGTATCGAGTATCTCAACATTTCAAACAACCACCCTCAAAAACTCAGCTCAGAATTTGTGCAAAAGTCCGCTTCAGGAAATATGACTTTATGTATGCGGGTTTCTGTATATTGGGAGTAGATGAAACATACGCCACCTGGCATGTTTGTAGCCTTAATGTACTCTTCTTTTAGCTTTTTGCTTCTTGGAGATTTTAACTGATACAATCAATATTCTTGTAAGATTTTGTTTTGTGATTACTTTTATCAAGAATGTTCGTATCAGAGGCACCTTCGTCAATTAAGATTTACATCTAGCCATACGCAATCTCAACTTACACTTCTTTGGCTAAATTTTAACTGTTTTGTATCCATGTGCTTCCTAAAGATGAGGATATACAAGTAATTCCAACTGACTTTCCACGCCATTTATCAAGTGTACGGACTGTGACGTCTCCTTGCGGCCTAAACCACGGGACCCCATGAGTAATTATCATTTTGTATCATACATACCGAGCCTTGCCAATGAACGCCAACGAAATAAGTAGAACATGTTTGGACTATCGTTGTGGAAAATCTCGGCATTTGTGAGGATCATTTATGAATTCCTCTTAATTTGGCAGTTAGTTCTTATGCCAGATTATACGGGTTCCAATGCACACCCTTACGAACTAATTCATACCTGATTTTTGACATCTTTACCGCACTCTAGGCTCCCTTAAAGAACTTTGACTGTTGTTACAAAATACAGTCCCACAGGGTCCCATTTTGCCGTCGGCCTCGTTGAATCTAAACAGATCAGTCCTAACAAGTGTGCGATTTAGTGAAAAGTATCTCAAATTGATCGTCTCATAATAAGGAATCAGAAAATATATAGGTCGGCATATCTGTGATGTTTTGTTACCCGAGGTATGGGGTAAAAATGTGGATAAAGGTCACTGAACTTTTTGATTGGTTAATTATACAGGGGGCCAGATTTTCAAAATGCTTCAATTTGACAAAACTTGGTGTTCAAACTGTGGTACCCTATGAAGCCAGAGCAATCTGGAAGGTACCAGTTCATGATTTGGACATATCCATTCTTGGATCGTTTTAGGAAAGAGGACGGAGTTAGTCCCAATTCCCATACACAACAATGCAAGATTTGACAAGAGGGTAACCTTACACAAAATTCTACCCACCTAACCTAAAATCCTAGATATTTTGCAAACACTATACTTTTCTCAATTCTCCATGCTCAATCAACAACCTTAACACCAATCTTGCCAAGATTCCATGCATTTTGTGGAAATTTATGGCCCCCCTGTACCAATGACAATCGTAAAGTCTTCAAATGACTTTATCACACTTTGCACCCATACTCTGCTACCTAAACATCAGAAATAGCCAAGCATAGATATTTTCTGTGTCCTTATGATGAGAAAAAATCATTTGAGATTCTTTTCAACTAAAATCGAACATTTTATTCGACTGGTCCTGCTTAGATTCAAGGCAGGCCATTGGCTATGATGTATGTATTCTGATTTTGTTCTGTGCCAAGCCAAATGGTTTAGCCTTTATTGGCAACATACAAAAGAAACATAATCACTCAATACAACACAACGACAAGAAAGGATAACAGTGTAGCATACAATTTAACATCAAAAATTAGCATTTTACAACTCTTCCATCTGTTGTACCACACACCTAAAGTGCCATCTTGATTGCACATTATCCTTTCAGTTTATTTACATGTGTTCAATCACTAATGTGAAGGCATCCAATTTCTGTGCATGTTTGGCATTACCCTAGCATTATAGTAAAATATTTTGCATGTAAGAAGACGACAATTTAGATTAGAATAATTCAGCATCTAGAAAATGGCACCCTGCCATCACCGCCATAGTAAGTCGATATCACTATCTCAACACACACACCTTTAACGGGTTCCAAAAACATGCAGTGACACTGCAAATTCAGACAAGAGACTCGCTCAAATATTTCGCTATATCATGTTTGCCGAAGGCTACATAATTGATTTAAGTTATACCTATTGACAAAGCAATTATTAACTGCAAGATATCTGGGTAAAATTTGTTTTTATGTATTTTTGATGTTTTTTTAAATGTTAGCTTGCACCTTAAATTTGAACAACTTCTCTTCCAGCTTGGTGGCCAATTGTGTGATGTTACATAGCGTAGGGACAATCTGACACTTCCTGTTTCTTTGAGAAATTCTCCTAACCGAAATCTGTATTCTCCACAAAGATTGGAAAAGGCCAGCGCAAAGCATGATTCCATGGAACTTCACAGTTTATTATTACGTCTTGAAGTTGTGCCCTATATTTGACAAGTGTAAGGTTGGTATCTACATTTTTTTTTAACCAAAACAGTAACCAGGAAAATACCCAGCAATATTATAGAAAATTAGAATTAAAAAATTTATTATTTTTGGTTATTTTGGAAATGTTTATAACAAACTACAGTTATTTACAAACTACGCTTTATAGATTTAAAAAAAAAAATCTGAGAACTGTTTTGTCCGAAAAAGGTGTAATTGTTGTGAAACATTTGTTAACTTTAAAGTAGGCAGTAATAGTGTACATCCAAAGTTTTTAATCTGGTTTTGTCCCCCGTAAGCGGGGTGGCAGGATGCACCCCAAATTGGCAGCAACCGCCCTTAATCCTACCGTCCACTTCACCGATTAAAGGCATCCATACCTCCTCAACCGAAACCCCCCTCCTACTCCCTCCTCCACTTGCTTCTTCCAGGTCTCTTTTGGACCGTTCCACCTCCTCCTTGAGGCCTCCAACCCCGCACTCAAAGGCCCTCTTAAGGCATGATAATCATCCTTTCCTCAACACATTCCCATACCATACGCCAAACCGGTCAATCGCCTCTTCCAAACCCCAACATCTGCTCAGTCTTCAGTCTTTATCCTATCCATCAACTCCACCCCACACATCGCTCTCTCTGTCTCTCAGAATCCATATCTCATTTCGCTCAGACACACATCTCGCTCACATACAGCATCCCTGATATCAAACAAAGTGACAGATTTTTTTTGAGAATACAAATTTCTTATAACATTGCACTTGATCGTTTGTAGACCACCTAACGAAAATGTTAGAAAGTGTATTGGACAAAACAAGTACAAAAGAAAACTGCATTACTTTGTTTTGAATTGCCCTACTATCATAATCATCTACCCAAATAAAACTGCTTTGATTTTCTGTCGGTGGAACGATAGAAAACTCACTACATATCTATCCTTACATAAAGACGGCATATTCGGTTTATTCCCTTAAGGTTTGATCTTCATACATGGGTACGCATTCCATATAGCAAAAAAAGTGTTAAAAAAAATCGCGGGCGCTTCATCTGGAAATGTCCTCAGGTATCTTTAAGGTGGGTCCCGTCAGGTGGCTCAAGAGCTATGAAATTCGAATGAAAATCAGTGTTTGTCAAATAGATGGATTATGATTTTAAAACAAATAAAAAAACCAATGATGATGTGTCTTAGGTCAAACATTTGCGATTTGTGATGGTTGAGCGTTAGATATGCAAAAATCAACAAAAACAGCATTGTTTTAAATTTTACATTTTTGAATTTTTTTTTCCAAACTGCACCTTTTCCATTTTCTTTGAACGATTATGAAAGCTGGTGTACTTTAAAATGATTTCCTTGCTGCGTGTATTATAAATATGATACAACCCAAGATATGGATTTTTTCCAAAAATCTGTGAAAGTAAGGTTTGTTGGGAAAAAAAATGCCATATTTAAATTACTGAAATATTCTTACTGATACACCGCAGGACCATCGGTTAGCCCATAGAAGTACACCAGCTTTCATAATCTGGCAAAGAAAAAGAGAAATAGATGAAAAAAAAAAACGCTTCGGATGTGGGATTGTTACATATCTATCAACTAAAACCATTCATGAATCATGGGGATTGTTCATCAAATGCCCATATCATTGATGTCATTTGTTTTATTATAAACCATTTATTGACCAAGTTGTTTTGTTCATTATGTTGAACACTCCTTGACGCAAGCATATGGACCCCACCTAAAGAATCATCCAAGGGGACGTGTGGTGGGAAGAGGCAGTGACGGGGTAGATGTCTTGCCAGGGATTCAAACTTGACGACAACTGATCAAGAGTTGGTGCTGTATTCGCTGCGCCACGGGCGGGGTAGGACATGACCGCTTAGATTTGGGCTTGAGATTTCTAAACATTAATTTGGGGGAATGCTACGTGCATTTACTATGGCCAGTCTCTGGCATCAGTTTCAGTCACAAAATCTCCTCTTTCGTAAAACCCTAGGTCTTAATACATCTTAGTAATATCATGATAACTTAAGGAACTAAATTATTGAACTTAAAACCCGTTAGGGTTAGTGGATAACCCCGACTGACAAAATAGGCTAAAACCAATAATGGTCATTTGAGTTAAATATGTGGGACCAGGACTGACTTTAGTCATAGTATGAGTGGAACCGCCCGATACGCGTAATAGCGCCCTCCTACCGTGAAAGTCTTTGAAGGACTAGCACTCGAGTCGACCAATGTTGATGGTGATTTGAATTCAGTCTGTGGCTTTTAGGGGATGGCCATCATATCCTGATTTTATTTGATGTGAAATATTCATCCAAGTTGCGAAGTCCCGAAACCGACAGTTGTCCACCAATAATCTTATCTCTCTCTGATCAGATTAAAATACCAGGTATTTGAATGACTGCACTATAAGCAACCTGAATCCTGCAGTCCAAGTTCTGATATGGAAAGAATCTGCTAACACATTGAGCACCCAGTATCCTGGTGTCTGGGTTTCTGTTAGTTACTGCCAACACGCCCACCACCCTGTAATCATGGTCAGTAATCCTTAGGATGAAAGAATCAGTGTGACTACAAATCTGTATAGTATGTATATTTATTCACTCCCTGAGAGATGGCCAGCGCACGTAGTGTTGAAAAAACAACCCCATGTGCGTTGGCGGATTTGACCGCAAGCTAACATATTTACGTAGCACGATGCTCTTGCAACTAAGCTATTCAGCCAGGGTTGGTAGAGGAGTGAACAGGTTTTATCTATCCAAAAGTTTGTCCTTCACTTACTAGCAGATAGCATCAGACATGGTATATGCTACATAATACGATTTATATTTTTTTGAAACACTAACATGCGCTGGCCATCTCAGGGCAAATATAATAAAATACATCCTATCTACAGGGATAACTGAAGTAGTTGTAAATTTCAATCTGTAAGTATTGTATCACTCTGGCTTTGTCTCCTCTGCAAAAGCGCATTAAAAATGGTGGTTTTCATTATATGGGGTTAAAAGGTAATGTCAATATTGTAGATGGCATCTAGTTTGCTAACAATTGCAACAATCTGCCAACATTCACAGCATGCTGGGGTTGGTTACATCAATAATGCTATAGTGGCGCAAGTTTAGCGCATTTACCGCCCCTGACTCAGGACTGATCATGGGTTCAAAACCCTGTAGCACATGTAACTCGCGGCAAGAGGAATTGATTGCTCTCCCCCCCCCCCCATCAGGAGTCATGAATGTGTGGTGGATATGATGGGATAGGTATACAGACTTGCCATGGGAGTCGGGTGGCAATCCCCCACCCTCTTCAAAACACACTGGGGAGTGTGGGCCTGATGCTCCAAAGAGATGGGGTAATACTACAATCTCAGCCCGGACCACCAGTATCACCTGAGATTTTCATTCATTAGAAAGCTTGTATTTTATCATTTGTGTTTGCAAAATATTTTCCTGGACTCTTTTCCCATTATGATGTACAAAAGTCTAAAATATGGCTTGTTTATGCTTACCATTAATGAGTTAGTGACTTTGTAAGAGTACCAATTACACAAGCTTGAATGGTTTATATTAATCTTTCCCTGGAGATGCCAGCGCACACAAGTGTTGAAAAAACAAAAACCCCATATGGCACTGGCCTGGATTCGAAACCGGAGACTCCGTACTTACTCAGTGACGGGCGCTTAACCAAAACTGAGCCACAAGACTGGGTTGGTTAGAAGAGCGACAGATATCATCTATAGGTGTTCAGTTTCGAAAGTGTCCATCGCTTTCCTAGCGGATGCTTCAGAATGGTATATTTACATTACAATTTTATTTGTTTTGAAATTTTAACTGAAATAGTAGTTAAAATTGGTCTAACGGCCAATTGGTCTCAATACCCATTGGTCTAATGTCCATTTGGTCTAATATTTCAATCATTGTTATGATCATTATTTGGGGGTATTTAGACACATCAAAATGATTTAGATATTTCTGGTTTTAGAGAATTGGATGTTGACTTTGGTTATTAGACAAATTGTTATTAGACACAATGGATTTAGAAAAATTGAAGTTAGACAAATGGCTATTGGACCAAATGGGATTAAATGACAAACCCATAAAATACGTGGAAATTACAATACTTGCAAAAACTTAAAAACATGACTTGGAAGTCAATATGTAAAAATTACTGTAAGAATTAGAAGTTGCAAAAATAAAACTGGCATGGCGGGGGCTTGCAAAAATAAAGGTTTGCAGCTATAGGATTTCAAATGACCCCCATTTGGAAAATGAGGTGTATTGGGAGTGGTCTTTCCTGATACACAAGAAAAGAAAATCATATGTGTACCCTTGGGAACAAAACCGTAAATGGTAACCCAGCACACACATTTTGGTGGAGTTGAATTTAAATTGTTGAGTGCTCGTATCTATTGCATGAACAGGTTGCACCCCACCAAATAAATTGCCATTGGTTAGTATAAATGGCCCCAATTAAAACTGAAATTTTCATTAACGAAAGCGACTCACTCAGTTACCTTCAAACTTATGCATGACCTTGGAAGCCTAGAACCTCTGCTCCCCAATTCAGCAAGAAGAATCCATAAGTTGGCCACCACAAATTTGTCAAGGTAATGAAAGGTGAAGACAACGATGAGGTTTTGTTGCCCTACTCGAAACCCTGTGGCTTCTAGGAAATATTCTTCTGGGGTGGGTGTAAAATTAGCTACTAGTAATTACTCACGTAGGAAGACTCCCAGACTTTGTTATCTGTATTATCTGCTGATTGTATCAGTTACACCAATGTTTTTAACACAAAATGTCGCCTGCAAGTTCCGGTTTCTACTATTTTTCAATTAACTGGACTTGGCCCCACCCATTTTACCTTTTTTTGCTAACACCTCTTTGACCATGAAGGATGCCAGACCAGATCTATTGAGGGGTTTGGGGAATCTACTTGGACACAAAATATTTGTAATTGTGCCTGCATAAATTGACAAATGATTTGGTGGACCCCATAGGGTGGAGGCCCTCTTCCCAATGGGTTCCGCTTGAAGACATGATAGTTTTGCTCATCTCAAATTTCCTTGTAATTCACAAATTAAACCATTAATGTTAACTCCACAGATTACCACAGTACATAGTTTGGTTCGCTCTCTGAACCTCTATCAGATGAATCAAAATGAACGACAAAGAAAAAGAAGGGGGGGGCCGGGGTGGAGGGTGGGGGGGGGGGCGTGGGGGGGGGGGGGGGGGGGGGGAGGGGGGGCGGGGGGGTGTGCGGGCGCGTGCGGGGGGGGGGGGGTTAACGGGTGCTGGGGTTGAGGTATGGAGTGGGGCGGCGGGGGGGGGGAGGGGGGGGGGGGGTGGGCGGGCCGGGGGGCGAGGGGGGGGGGGGCGGTGCGGGGTGTGGGTGCGTGGCTCCGGGCGCGGGTTGGGGTGGTGGCGGGGCGGCTGTGGTGGGGGTGTGGGGGGCGGGGTGTTCTCTCGTTGTGGGTTCGGTTTGGTGGGTTGTTCTTGGGGCTTCGTGTTTTTTTCCTTTTTTGTGTTTCGGTCTGTTTTTTTTGTTTTTTCACTTTTTCTCTCTTCTTCAATGTTAAAACCCGAAGTCAATGGCTTGATGAAAACCTTGTTGGTGAGTAATTGCAATTCCATAAGCAGATGTTTGCAAGTAAATTTCCAATCACAGGAGGTATTGAATCTCTCCTCTACTCATGAATACAACCAGAGGGCGTTTGGAACCACAAATTCCCATAATGCATTGTAATGTGACCCTATTACGATATGTTTACAAACAAGGTCAGTACTTAGGAATCATAAAAGTGTTCCAAAAGTTTAAGAACCACAGCCAGGACATTTTGTGATCATACTAACATTACCGAAGTTTTACTAACGCTTTGGTGACTAAACATGAGCCTAATATGAAGTCTGGGGTTTTTAAGTAAGGAATATGATTTGTGGGATACAGACCCTATCGCGCCGTGATGGAAATTTCCAAATCTGGTGCATGTGGGATTCTCTGGACTCATATACACCCCTACCATGGAATTAATTTAAATCTAACTTACCAGCAGCTGCGCTAGGCATACGACGAAGTGTTTAAAAATGGGCTTGGCTGGATTGAACCCCTTGCCCAACCTCTGTATTCTAGCACCCTAGAACCAATACGGGGATACCTGCGGGTTCTACCGGAACCACCATTTTACCCAAATTCCTATCCCACAATCACCAACGCATGTACCGAGTAGAGACAAATTAAATGCGCATATAACTTCTATGGTGTTTTGTGTTCATACGTCATTTTACTGTCACATAAATGTGCGACAATAAACCGTTTCCGCCTGTACATAAATTTCCCAGTAACGAGTACTCTTTGATTGTCTTGTAATTTTTGGGCCATCAAAATGTGCGCGCTCGTTAAAGGTAGGCTGCACTAAACCGCGATCGTGCAGGAGCATGTGCATGCATATTACTCGTACACGTTGTGCATTGTGGGAGAGGAATTTCGGTATAAAAAATTTTCCGGATAGGAAGGAAAGGAAACCCAGGATCTACGTATTTCGTAACAAGCCAGCAGGGTTGGAAGAAGAGAGATTTTAAATTATAGGTACCTAAGTCAGAGAGCGGTCGTTCTAATTACTTTTGTTGAAAGCATCAGATTTGGCTATATTTTACTATACAGCAATTTACCTTGATGTATTCTAGGATGAATTTAACTCAAAACGGGGACGAGTAACTTGAGAATATAATGATCGATATTGATCAAGGTATCGATTTTGGACTTGAGCAATTCTTGGACCACCCATTGAAACCTTAGACTTGTGTGGGTTTGTTTTTGGTAAATTACAAGTAAAACTTTGCAAACAGTTGCCAAAATTAAAAAGAAAACTTTGTTATAAAATATGTCTGTAGATTTTATTACTGTCGTATAAAATTTCAAAGAAAAATATAGGTGAAAGGAACTTAGAGATGTATTTGTGGGAAGCTGTCGCGTTAAAACAGAATTTGTACTGATGGGACATGGCACTTGCACTTATATTGAGATATAGAAAGTGAAACAATTTGTATTTCAATGATCACCATAAAATATTCCATTGACATGAAGATTTGCTGAAGAATACAAATTGATTTCAATATTTAGTTACCACTATCATCACAAAAACACAATCCACCACAAACGACCGTTGACGAGAACGTAAGTTTTTTGGGTGTCGAACACTAGGGTGGACTTGGGCACTTTTTGCATCATATTGTGAAAATGCAAAATCAAACCGCCGGCAACAAAAGGTTGTTACAAACTTAAAATTTAATAATAGCTTTTATACCATGACTAATTGTGCCAACGACACCTAAAAAAAATGTATAAGTCAATCCCCCAGAATACTTAGACACTTTTTGGTTGCCTCACCACCAAATAAATTGGCACCATTGGCCTTTATGTAATCAAATGTCCTAATAAAACAGAAATATCTCGAAGCTACTAAGCTTACTTAAATTATGCCATGATACCTTGGATGCTGGAACTCTGCCATCCATTAGCAAGACCGAAATCCTAGGTGACCAACACATTTTCCGAGCTACTGAGTGTGAGACATACGTTCCCCTCTGAAACTGGGGGAAGGAAACCACAGACTTTGTATCTTGGATATTGTGCTGATTTCGGTTCATTAATATCATTATCAACACAAATGGGCCAGGACGTTCCGTTTTACTCTTTTTCAATTTTAACTTAGACTTAACCCCCCACCCCCCCCATTTACCTTTTTCTAAAACTCTTCGGCCATGAGGGTTTGCAAGGACCAGAATCGATTTAGTGGTGGGGATCTTTTGCGCACACATCTTCAATTTCAGACCAGTTTTGTTGAGCAGTAGGGGTACACAGATGTTGACATGTATTTTATTATGACAAAACGAGAAATAAACACAAAAATACATGGCGGACACACTCTTTGACAACTGATTGGGAATATTATACCAGTAGCTACATCCTGTGTACATTTGATGAAAATTCTCATTGCCGGCAAATATGGATATTTTCATAAAAATCTAGTGGTAAAGTCTTTCTATGGGAAATAGGATATAAACTGCGCTATAATACAAAATTATGACTTGTAGGCCCAATATGGCAAGATTCCGCAATGGATTTTCTGATTTTGCGGTGGTAATAGTCTTGCATGTCCCTACGTATATCAGTTGTCAAAATTCTGTCGTCGCCTATTGGTTTAATAATTGCCTTCTAAAAATAAGAGTACATTTTGCACTGGGGTCAACACACAGCTGTGTGTAAACCTCTGGACTGTCCCAAAGCCTTCATAGAACCCTGGCATCATGGAAAGCAGGTCTGACACTGAATAATTTACACAGGCTAAAGCAAAACATTTGAAAAATAACTATCCAATAATCATCTCTGATTAAACGAGCATAGGTGATAATGCCCTGTGATGAACTTCATGGATGGCAGATTAATTGATTTAACCATTTGTCCATTGCTGTTCAACAAACACGGAAATGGCCAAATGGGCTATTTAGATACAGTAAACTTAGATGAATAAAGTATGGTGATTTGGGGAGAACCAGTACTCTCGTCGAAGACACATTGGAAACAAAGGCGATCCCATTATTAGGCTTCGTTCTCCCCTTGCACAAAATAATGGTGTCGCCGGTATCAATCTGGAACAGCTTCTTAAAAAACAGCTTTATACTTAGAGGTCATCTCCTTAACCAAATTTGCAATCTTATGGCGTAAATACAACAGACAAAGACTGCACTGCCAGTGACAAAAAATCGACAAATCAGCCGTAGCTGTACGCAAAAAGCACGTTTTATGAATGCGACTGGCTTAAACCTCCAAATACACATCAATACGCAAGATTGCGTAATACCTTGGTTCAATTGTCGAATTGACCCCGGGAATAACAATGAAATTGCTCGCATTTTTAAAGCTGTTTAAGAATAGTTGATATACATACCAGAATAATGGAAACATTCATTTGAATATAGAGACGTTTGCAAAGCTTTGGGGTTTGTACCCCTGCAACTCGTATATTGTTTTTTTTCTGGAGCAAATTTTTTAAGCAGTTCAGCAGTTGGTAAGACCACAATTTTGGACAAATGCTATAGTGGTGGCAACAGTTAGGCATTTAACTGCATGATCAGTATGTCATGGTTCAACCCTGTCGCATGTCCTCGGGCAAGAGGACTGATTGCTCTCCCCCCCCCCCCATCCCGAGTATGAATGTGTGGCTGGATCGCTGGAAGGTAATACAACTTGCTGGGAGGTCGGTGTGGCAATTCCCCCACCCTCTTAAAACTACAATGGGGGAGTGTGGCCTGATGCTCCCAAGAGATGGGTACTATACCATCTTCATCCCGGACCCCAGTATTCACCTGAGATTTTTCATCATTAGAAAGCTTGTATTTTCCCCTCATTTTGTTGCAAATATTTTTCCTGGACTCTTTCCCATTATGAGCTACAACAGTAAATATGGGCTTGTTTCTGCTTACCATCATTGCGTTTAGTGATCTTGTAATAGTTACAATTACAATCTTGAATGTTTATATATTTAATCTTCCCTGGAGATGGCCAGCGCACACCAGTGTTGAAAAAAAAACCCCATAGGCCTTGGCCGGATTCGAACCGTCGACGCTCCGTATTACTAGTGACGGCGCTCTAACCAACTGAGATAACAAGCAGGGTTGGTAGAATAGCGCAGATACATCTATCGTGTTAGGTTTTCGAAAAGTTTTCCATCGCTTTCCTAGCGTATAGCATCAGAATGGTATATTACATATACAATTTATATTTGTTTTGAAATTTTAACTGAAATAAGTAGTTAAATTGGTCTAATGCAATTGGTCTAATACCCATTGGTCTAATGTCCATTTGGTCCTCATATTTCAATCATGTTTATGATCATTATTTTGGGGTATACATCCAATGGATTTTAGATATTCTGGTTGTTAGAGGATTGGATTTTAGACTTAATGGTTATTGAACAAATTGGTATTAGACAATTATGGGTTTAGACCAATTTAAGTTAGACAAATGCTATTGACCAAATGGGATTAACTCAAACCCCTAAATTAGTGGAAATTAAATACTTGCAAAACTTAAAACTTACTTGGAATTAATTGTAAAAATTAGCTTTAAGAATTAGCAATTGCAAATAAAATGGCTGCAAAATATTACAGTGTTTCTGCATTATAGGATTCAAATGACATTTTGGAATGAGGTGTAGTGGCAGTGTCTTTCCTTTTGATACAAAGAAAATCGAATGTGTAATTGGGCCAACACCGTAAATTGGTAACAGCAACACATTTGGTTTGGAGTTTGAATTTAAATTTGGTTGATGCTGTATCTATGCATGTCAGGTGCACACCACCAATATAATTTGCCATTGGTTTATGTTCAAATGGCCAAAATTAAAACTTAAATTTGCTCATTAACAGGCGACACCCCCCCCCAACCCAACCCCCCACCCCCCCCCCCCCCCCCTCCCTCATCAGTTACTTAAATGATGCATTCCCCTGGAAGCTAGACCTCTGCACCCATTCCATCAGAAGAATCCAGAAGTTGGGCCACCAATTGTTCAAGGTACTGAAGCGGAAGACAACGATGTTTTTGATGCCTCTGAACTGTGGCTTCTAGTCGAAATATTCTTATGGGGTGGGTGTCCAATTAGTACTGTCCTTACTCGTAGGAAGACCCCAGACTTGTTATCATGATTCGTGCTGATTTGTATCATTTACCCTGGTTTTCTAAACCAAATGTGCTTGGCAGTTCCGGTTTCTACTTTTTTCACTTTTACTTGGAGCTTGGCCCCACCCAATTTTACCCTTTTTTTAAACACTCTTGACGCAGAGGATGCCAGACCAGAATCTATTTATGTGGTTTGGAATCTACTTGAACACAAATATTTGTAATTGTGTCTGGCATAAATTGAAAAATGATTTTGTTGACCCTAGGGGTGAGGCATGTGTGAAGACATGATAGTTTGCTCATCTCAAATTCCTTGTAATTCCACAAATTAATCCAGAGGTTAACTCCACAGATTCACATGACAGTTGGTTTCGCTCTCTGACCTCTATCAGTGAATCAACAGGTAAAAGGGGAGACCCAGCACCGCATTTTTTATCAATGTTAAAACCACCGAGTCCATGCTTGATGAAAACCTCTTGTTGGTGAGTAATTGCAATTCCATCAGAAAATTGTGCAAGTAAATTTCCAATCACAGGAGTATTGAATCTCTCTCCTCAAGAAATTACAACCAAGGGCGTTTTGACCCATCCCAATAATGCATGTAATGTGCCTATACGCTCGTTACAAAACACATGTCCGTACTAGGAATAAATGGTGTTTCAAAAGTTTAAGAACCACAGGACATTTTGTGATCATACTAAAATTCCCCAAGTATTACTAAACGCTTTGGTGTGCTAAAAATGAGCATAAAAGTCTGGGTTTTTAAGTTAAGAATATGATTTTGTGGATCACATGACCCTATCGTGTGAAATTTCCCAATCTGGTGTGTATGTGGGATTGACTCAATACAACCCTCTGGAATTAAGAACTAACCTTAACCCATGCAGCTGGCTAGCAATAAAACGAGAAGTGTTAAAAGAATGTGCTTGGCTGGATTTGAACTTGCAACCTCTGTATTACTAGCACCTATAAACCAATACGTGGATCCGGGGGTTTCCTACAGTACATCATTTTCCAAAATTCCTATCCCCACAATGCACCGACGATGTATGAGTAGATAAAATACATAGCGCATATATATTCTATGAGTGTTTGTGTCATACGGTCCTTTTCCGTCATAACTGTGGCGAAAACCGTTTGCTGTACATAAATTTTACCAGTTAACGAGTACTCTTGATTGGTCTTGTAATTTTTGGGCCACAAAATGTGGCGCGTATTTTAAAGGAGGCTCACTAAACCGCGATCGTGCTGGAGTGATGCAATCTACCGTACACGTTGGTGCATTGTGGATTAAATTTCGGTAAAAAATTATTTCCGGTAGAAACCAGGATCTACGTAGTTCAGCTAACAAGCCAGGGTTGTGATAGAAGAGAGATTAATCTATAGGTACAAGTCAGAGAGGCGTCTAATTACTTTTGTTGAAATCATCAGATGTATATTTACATATCCAAGCAATTTACATTGATGTATTCAGGATTGATTTACAAATCAAAAACGGGGAGAGAAGTATTTACTGATCGATATTGATCAATTTATTGATTTTTGGACTTGACACTTCTTGCCCACACATTGAACCTTGAACTTTGTCATGGTTTGTTTGTGGTAAATTACAAGTAAAATTTGCCAAACAGTGGCCAAAATTAACAAGAACTTTGTTTACAATAGGTTGTATTTATGACTGTCGGTAAAATTCAAAGAAAAATAATAGGTAATCAAAGGAACTTAGAGATTTATTGTGGGGAAGCGTGCGCTGTTAACACAGAATTTGTACTGCATGTGGACATGGCACTTGCCCTTTATATTGAGCCTATAGAATTGACACAATTATGCATTTGCAATGCTCCCCACCTAAAAATCTTCCATTGACATGAAGATTTGCCTGAATACTTGATTCAATATTTAGTTTACCACTACATCACAAAAAAATCCACAAAAAGACCTTCGTTGAGAGCACTGTTAAGTATTTTTTTTGGGTGTTCTAAGTGTGGCTTGGCACTTTTTTTGCATTCATTTGGGTGACAATGCAAAATCAACCTCCCTGCAAAAGGTTTAACAAAAACTCAAATTTAAAAATTAGCTATAACCATGAATATTGTTGCCCCAGACACTCTAAACCATGTATACTTCATTCCCCCAGACTGGACGTCAGACACTTTTTTGGTTTGCACACCACCAAATAAATGCCATTGGTTTATGTACAAAATGGTCCTAATTAAAACATAAATATCTCTAGCTACTCGTTACTTAAATTATGCATACCCTTGGACTGGCTGGCGCCTCTGCATCCATTCAGCAGAAGAATCCATAAGTTTTGACCACATATTTTTTCGAGCTACTGAAGTGTGAAGACAACGTTCCCCTCTGAAACTGTGGGAAGACTCACAGACTTGTTAATCTTGATATGTTGCTGATTTGTATCATTAATATCATTTCTAACACAAATGGCGGTGGCCCAGGACGTTTCCGGTTTTACTCTTTTTCAATTTTAACTTAGACTTAACCCCCCCCCCCCATTTTACCTTTTTTCAAACCTCTGCGGCCAAGGGTGCCATACCCGATCTATCTAGTGGTGTGTAATCTTTTGCGCACACATCTTCATATTGGCAGACAGTTTGGTTGAGATTAGGTGTAACAGCTGGTGACAGTCTTTTATTATGACAAAACGAGAATAAAACAAAATATCAATGGCGACACCCTTTTGGACAACTGATTTGAGTATTTAATACCAGTAATCTACATCTCTGTGAAATTTGATGAAGTTTCATTGCAGGCAATAATGATTTTGCATAAAAATCTATTTTAACACGTTTCCCTTCTATGAAATAGGCATTAGACGGCGCTATAAAAATACAAATTATGACCTTTGTAAGGCCCTATGCAAATTCCGCAATTGGATTTTTTCTGATTTTTTGCGGTGGTAATAGCTCTTCCATGTCCTACTTTTATATCATTGGTCAAAATTGGCCTTAAAAAAAAAAAAAAACATTGTTTAAAATTGCTCAAAAATAAGAGGACAATTTGAGGGGTCAAACGCTGTGTGTAAACCTCTGGCTGTCCCAAGCCTTCATAGAACCCTTGGCAATCATTGGAAAGCAGTGGCTGAACTGCATAAATTTACCAGGCTAAAGAAACATTTAGAAAATACCTACTCCAATAATCAGTCTGAAAACGAGCCTAGGTGATAATGTCCCTTTGATGAGATCATGATGGAGATAATTGATTTAACCATGTTTTTTCCATCGCGTTCAAACAACACGGAATGGCCAAATGGCTATTTACTCACGTAACTTAGATAAATAAAGGTATGATTTGGGGAACCAGTTACTCTCTTTAGACAAATGGAAACCAATGCGTACCATTATTCCGGCTCTCCGTTCCTTCCTGCAAAAAGAATGGTGTCCGCCGGTTTTCATCTTGACAGCTTCTTAACAGCTTTATAATTTACGGTCATCTTTTTCACCAATTTTGCAATCCTTATGGCTTAAATACAACAAGAAAAGACTGCCACTGCCCAGTGACAAAAATCGACCAATCCGTTGAACGCAACGAACATACGCAACAAGACGCAACGTTTGTAGGTGCGCGCGAATGTAGCAAAACGCAGTATGACGTGAGCGCTTCAACCTCCAAATAACATCAATACGCAGCGCGTACTACCTGGGTTCAATTGTCGAATTGAACCCGGGCATCAGCCAATGAAATTGCTCGCATTTTTAAAGCTGTTTAAGAATAGTTGATATATACCAGAATAATTTGAAATTCATTTTGAATATAGAGCCGTGCAAAGCTGTTTGTCCCCATGCAAATCGTATCTTTTATTTTTAGAGCAATTTTAAGCAGTGGCGACACAATTTTGACAACCGGTATAGGTAGGGACATGCAAGAGCTATTATCTCTGCAATAATCAGAAAATCCATTGCAGGAATCTTGCCATATAAGCCTACAAAGGTCATTATTTGCATGTTATAGTGCCCTCTATATGCCCATTATCCATAGTGAGACTCGTTAAACAAGTTTTTTAAACAAAAATAATATTTGCCCGCAATGAAATTTTGTAAAATTTGCACAGGATGAAGATAGTCAAATAAATAATCTATATTAGTTGTCAAAAGTGTGTCGCTGTTGATATTTTTTATCTCCCTGGCTTGAAAAGCAGTAGGGGGATTTTGCAAATGCGCGCATGTCCGTATGTATGTATGTGTGTGTGTTCCAGTTTTGTTAGATTTTCGTTTTTCAGGTCTTCTTTGAAAAGTTGAAGTCCGATTTAAACCAGACTTGGGGTTAAGGTGCACTAGGGGTTCCGTCATATGTGGATGATGTCATGGACCAAGGTCAAAGATCATCTGAGTTAATGTTCCATACTGCCATTTTGCCAGGGGGATCTTGCAAGTTTACTTGCTGTATTTTTTTTTACTACAGTAATGTGCAACATTCTTGCTGTTGTAGATATTTATACATGTACTGAATTATGTTTTCGCCATATTGCATATTTGAAATTTCAAAATACGCTTTGCTTAAATGTTACAGTAAGTTGTGCCAATGATGAATTCCTGTGCAATACTGAAGAATGCATCCCTTTGTCATAGACCAAGGTCAAAGGTCATCAGGTATGTTGTATGTGTATGCGGGTGTTCCAGTTTGGTTAGGCTTTTGTTTTTCACGTCTTAAAAAGTGTGATTAAACCAGACTTTGGGGTTAAGGTGCAGTAGGGGTTCCTTTATTATGTGGATAATAAATCATAAGGTCAGGACCAAGGTCAAAGGTCATCTGAGGTCATGTTCCAGACTGCACCATCTTTCACAGCGGCTTGATGCAGTTTACTGCAGTAGATTGTTTGTTTTATTCTGGCTTGGGCATTATAAATGAGACTTAAACAGCTGGTGTGGATGAAGAATTTTGGTATTTTTAATGGCAGGCATTTCCATTTCCCAAAATCAACGAAGGATCTGAGAACGCCCCAGTTAATGACAAGACATTTGATTTCGCACAAGCTCAAAATTACACAATCATGAAGAATACTCGTGTTCATTCAAATACACAACAGATTTTCTCAACAATGTGACACCATTCATTAACTGTACATCTGACTGCACATACTGGTAACAGTTGGTCTGGTCAATTCCAAGTGAACCATCGACGCGAATCTTATCTCCAAAACACAGCCACAGCTTGGTTGATTACTACTTGTGGAACGAGGCGGAGTTGCAGACGACACAATGTGAAATTCAGGAAAATGCTGATGAATTCCGCAAGGTGTTTGGAGAATGCCTTGGTGAGTATCTTTCTTCTACTCTTGCTATGAAGGATCTTAAACAAATTAAGGTCCTTGCTATTTATATGATCTGACATGGACATTGTGCTATCAAAGATGATACCGAGATCATGAACCCTATTTACAGAGTGTACAGTAGCGAAACCGACTCTTAGACTAGAGTGTTAATAGATCTGAGGTTATGGGATGCGCCAACAACACGGAACTCTGTTTTCTCCCGTTTTAACTTCAACTATGGTAGATCCTCATTGTGGTTCAGTTCCTCACTGTGGTTCAGTTCCTCACTGTGGTCAGTCCTCACTGTGGTCAGTTCCTCACTGTGGTTCAGTTCCTCACTGTGGTTCAACTCCTCACTGTGGTTCAACTCCTCACTGTGGTTCAACTCCTCACTGTGGTTCAACTCCTCAATCTGGTTCAACTCCTCAATCTGGTTCAACTCCTCAATCTGGTTCAACTCCTCAATCTGGTTCAACTCCTCACTGTGGTTCAGCTCCTCACTATAGTGGCAGCACTACTCGCTGTTCACTGTGGTTCAGCTCTTACGAGGTTTAGCTTCTCACCGTGGTTCAACTCTTCACTGTGGTTTAACTCCTCACTGTGGTTCAGTTCTGTACTGTGGTTCAGTTCCTCACTGTGGTTCAGTTCCTCACTGTGGTTCAGTTCCTCACTGTGTTCAGTTCCTCACTGTGGTTCAGTTCTGTACTGTGGTTCAGTTCTGTACTGTGGTTCAGTTCCTCACTGTGGTTCAGTTCCTCACTGTGGTCAGTTCCTCACTGTGGTTCAGTTCCTCCACTGTGGTCAGTTCCTCACTGTGGTCAGTTCCGCACTGTGGTTCAGTTCTGTACTGTGGTTCAGTTCTGTACTGTGGTTCAGTTCATCACTGTGGTTCAGTTCCTCACTGTGGTTCAGTTCCTCACTGTGGTCAGTTCCTCACTGTGGTTCCAGTTCCTCACTGGGGTTCAGTTCCTCACTGGGGTTCAGTTCCTCACTGTGGTTAGATCCTCACTGGGGTTTAACTCTGTACAGTGGTTTAGTTTTTTATCATCCAAATGGTATGGATATTCATCTTTCACATATGCAAAAAATTGAGTAGCAATTATAACAGTACACAGTATGACTACCCTAACAGCTACCCATTCAGGTCTGTGTTGGAGTGAGAACAGCCGAGGAGAAAGGTCTTAAACAATGTTGTGATTCTTGAACTCACAACTCAAACAGTCTAACAATCATGAGTCCTACCCTTTTCCAGGGTATGATACAAGAATGTATTGCTCTCGCTAGAAAAATACTGTACAGTCGAATCATACGAAAAAAAGCCATTCAATATTATTATTTAAATATCAGGCTGACTAAAACAAACCTTGCTTTGTTGACAGTGTTGTAGTCCAACTGGAGTCTTGATCAATACGATCAAACACCCCAGTCCACCACCAGTCTGAACGATAGTTCTTTATTAATGTCATTCCGAAATGCCCGGATGCGATACAATTCAAAAGAATATTGTATTGCATCCAGGCACTTTTACCAAACTGTACAATACAAAGATTTCTTTGTACCACTCGGAAGTCTGATATAAATAATAATTTCTAATATTGATTTGTATGCCCAAACAAAGAACTTAATTCAATCCCTCAAAAGATTGGACTCAAAAGAGACTGAGTAATGAAAACCACACTTTTTTATCTTTTACAATGTCAGATGCAACTGATCTTTCCATCCAAGACTCCATTGTTGTGTTGGGATGTCCCGGAGACTTCAGTAAGATAGTTACACCACTCGGGAGGCCAGTCTCTGCGACAGGAGCCCAGCTCTTCGTTGATATGGAGAGCCGCTCGGACACCAATTGCTTCAAAATTCTCTGGTGATTTCTTTGTGGTTGGAAATGTGGAAGTGAGGATTACTGCTATGGATTTACAGAAAGATGCTGCGGAGTGTGTTTTACTGTAAAACCGTGGCACGGTAATGACAGCTTAATGTAACTAAATGATGGCAACAATAAATTTGTGTGCAAAATCTGAGTCACTATGTTTGCCTTTTTATCCATATTTGAACAGAAACTGGAGGTAGGGTAGATTGTATTTTAGAACAAAAATGCTTTCATTTGTTTGGATTTTTAAAAAAAATTTGAAAGCTGGCTCGAATGTAAAAAAATAATGCTTGAGGACAATTTTTTAGTTGTTGTAGGCACAGCAACTCCTTAATTCCATTTTATGTAAGTGTCCAGCAGGTTGTATGGTTTTGTGAAAGAGCTCTATCTTTATTTGCATTACAGGCATGAGAGTCGTTGTTTATGAGCTCTGAATTAGCAAGGTTAGGTTCTCAATATGAGTATAAATATTTGAAATAAAAGCCTAAAATATCATCTGATTGTTCTAATTCTCACAACATATTTTGAAAAAAAAACTCTAAATAAAACGTTTTTAATGTACAAATGAGTTATACTGTCTTTCAGTGGGGAAAAAATATTTAGACGCAGTGTTTCCAATTATAATTACCTGAAATACAATTTTAAATTGAAAAAAAAGATTTACCATAGAATTTACCAAAGTTCATGGAATTTAGAGAATGGCAAATCTTGGAAAAATCCCTGGATTTTGCTATTTGGTCAGGGAAGAGTCCTGGAAAAGTTTATCAACTCTGTTGAACAGCTTTTACCATTTGGCATTTGAGAGCTTTGAATGGGCAGAGCAATTATGAATGGGGAGCATTTAACCATGATGAGACAGAGTTGCTGTGTACTTTTAATACACTATCGATCTACAAAATGGTGGCCCTGTGAAACAAAGCCGTTTGCCAATAGATTAGTAAACGGAAAAACTTCATTTATTGTAATAGGTAAGGAAGATGGTCTGATCACGGAATAGCATCGTTCCCCATAATCCCAGATTTTCTCGGAAGTGGTCACAAAATTTTTGGTTCTCTGAAGAAAGATACTATTTTTCTCATTGACCCTGTGAAAATGAAACTTAAGGCTCAAGAATGTTTGGTTGGATGTCATGAGCAAAAATGTGCCACATTTTGGTCGACCAATATTAATTTTACACAGTTAAAACTCTATGAGGGATTCCAAAATCACATTTTTTGTTCTCACATCAAAACGGGTTGAATATTGGCGCAAAAATTTACAGGTGGGGTTGTTTGAGGGGAAAGAGTATTCTATCAAGATGAAACTTTAACCCTTTGACAAAATTTCTCCTCCTCAGCTACTGTGAAGAGAATCAGTTACTGGGTAGAAAAATGAAGCTGTATAGCAGCGGAATACGAATGCGACTTCTTTGATGACTGTGGTGAGAAAACAGTTGATGAAAAACAGTACAGGTGTGTGAAAAGTCAAAGTCACTCAGCGTTGCGGAACATCATGTCCTTCTCCATGCTGCTTCATTGTGATTTTGGTTTATCTTCAGTATATTTATTTTTGTGTCGCTGCTAGGGATTTGCAGGAGCACTTTGAAATTCAAACTCTTGTATGCATCACGTATGTGTGTGTTCAGTGGCGGTCCAGGATTTGAAAAACGTCAAAATACCGGGGGGTGAAAGGCTGAAAACTTGGCCAAAAGCGTCCAATGAGGCGGAATTTTGCAAGATTTTGCCAGATTACCGGGGGGGGGGGGGGGGGGGGGGGGGGCGCGCGCCCCCTCCGGCCCCCATGGATCCGCGGCCTGGTGTTAGTGTTTTGGTTAACCTTTCAAATTCTTGTGAATGTACATTACACACTGGAGAAAAGGGCAAAAACAAAAATGCCAAATTGGGCTAAAAATATTTCTATGGAGTGTGCAACTGCGCAGTATGAGAGAAATCCGATTATTCCGGATTGCAAAGGTTTACACAATTTGGCACTCGACGACCCTCTTTAACTCAATGCCACCAAAACGCAGGTCATGGTGAACATACACACCTGCATGTCCTGGTAGGGTTAAGTTCATACAAAGGTCAAAGGTCATTAGAGGGGGTCTACTGTGCAGAGAGTGAAGGAAAGGGGGATCACAAAAGCAGGTGACACAAGTGATTTGAGAACCGCCCGTGTATGAGGAAGGAGGGGTAAGGTCAGTTTTTGCATGCCAAGTCGATCGATTGCCTGCCAAGTAATGTTTGAGCCAAATGATTTTGAAAATGATTAAATAAGTGGACAGGAATGCTCTTTGTTTGATCAAAACCAAAAATCCAATTAAGTTGTTTTGTGTTCCAATGTAACAGGGTGTGATTTTTCCGGAATTCAGATTTTTTGTGTTGGCTCCGGATTTTTCAGAATTCATAGACACTGGAGGGAAAAATAAAAATCTCGAACGACTGGGGGAAAAAAATTAAAAATCTCGAACTCTTGTAATTGGAACTATAATTTTTCATAGTAGTCTCAACGTCAAACTCAATTTGAGGGCATTAAAAATGAACAAACTTTCTCAACCAAAGTCAGGGGTTGATCATAGCGTGCCCATGGACACAGCCACTAGCTTAGACACGAGAACTAATAA